>VWZE01004438.1:415149-428697 GCA_013396675.1 Eubucco bourcierii
GTTCAAGGCCAGGTTGGATGAGGCCTTGAGTGACCTGTACTTTTGGGAGATGTCCCTGCCTATGGCAGGGGGTTGGAACTAGCTGATCCTTGAGGTCCCTTCCAACCTTACCATTCTATGATTTTATGATCTTATGTGAGATGATGGACTGTTTGAAGAGAGGAGAGCTGATTTGACCTTCCATAGAGCTCCAGAATGAAGGAAAGGGATGAAGGTAGCTCTGTGCCACTTGGCAAGTTTGGAAAAGGCAGAAAACATCACTATCACCTCTGAAAATTGGAAAGAAATTCAAGATAAAACACAGATTGAAGAAAAAATTAAATAGTGTGACCTTATACTTTCTAAGCATTTCTGTAGAATTAATTTTTCAGTAATAAGAAAAAAAAACATGTGCAATGAAAAGACATTGCTAGTTTTTCTCTTCTTGAGCTATTTTACAGTTCTGACAGAATGACTCAAAAAAAAACAACCAAAAAACCAAACAACATACTTTTGTGTGAGTCATATCTGGTTTAGTTTGATATGAAGTGGCTAGTGTTTCCTTTATATCATCTATGCCATTTAAGCTACTAGTCTCTCAGAATAAAAAGGTATTCTGTTTTCAAGAAAACTCATCTTATGTGACCTCAGTTATAAAGCAACCTTAACTACAGTAAAAGCAATGGACCTACACTGATGTAAAACCTGAATAAAATGAAGCAGATCCACTTGGCTTGGATTTTAAGTGCCAGGTGCTTTTGAGGTCTTGAACACAGATGCTTCAATCTGAAGGTAAAGCAGGCAGGGCCTTTTAAATCATCACACCTCTTATATCACAGAGATGTAGATTTTCACCAAGTGCATTTTGCTTCAGAATTTTTATAAATCTTATAACAATGCCTTGTAATGACCTCACCTGAAGATTTCTGAAATGTAACACAAAACTAGAACCCATATTTTGCCTTAAACATTTCCACTCTTGCCTATCACGTTTGGAAAAGATAGAGAGCATTATTCCAGTGGCTCAGTCTGCTGCTCAGTCTGATTTTTATGAAGACATATGTGATAAAGAGAGAGATCAAGAATTACAGAATTATTTGGGTTAAAAGCAGAAGAAACTTATTCACAGAATCATACAGTGGTTTGAGTTGGTGAGGAGCTTAGAGATCATGTAGTTCTAACTTCCTGCTGTGAGCAGGGACACCTTTCACTAGACCAAGCTGCTCAAGGCCTCATTCCACCTGGCCCTGAGTGCCTTCAGGGAGGGGGGCATCCACAACCTCCTTGGGCAACCTGTTCCAGTGTCTCACCACCCTCACAGTAAGTAATTTTTTTCTAACATCAAGTCTAAATCCACCCTCCTCAAAGCCATTCCTCCTCATCCTCTCACAAGCCCTTGTAAAATGCCCCTTCCCAGCTTTCTTGTAGGCCCCCTTCAGGTACTGGAGGATGCCTTTAAAGTCTCCCCAAAGCCTTCTCTTCTACAGACTGAACAGCCCCAAATCTACAGCCTGTCCCCACAGGGCAGGTGCTCCAGCCCTCTATCTTCATGGCCCTCCTCTAGACCTGCTCCAATAGTTTGATGTCCTTCTTATGCTGGGGTCACCAGAACTGGATGCAGTACACCAGGTGGGTTCTCAAGAGAGCATAGTAGAGAAGAAGAATCACCTCCTTCATCCTGCTGGTCACACTTTTTGATGCAACCAGGATACAATTGGCCTTTTGGGTGCAAGTGCATGTTGCCAGCTCATGTTGAATCTTTCAGCAACTGACATACTCAAGTAGTGTCCTCAAGTCTGCTCTCGGGCCACTTCTCACCCAGCGTAACCTTGACCTTGTTGAACTTCATGAGATTGGCTTGGGCCCACTCTTAAGCCCATCCAAGTCCTTCTGGATGGCATCCCTTCCCTCCAGTATGTCAGCCAGACCACACCGCTTGGTGTCACCTGCAACTTGGTGCTGAGGCTGCAGTCAATTCCACTCCACATATATGCATCTGGTGCCAACTGGTTTCCAATTTGTATTGATTTGAAAGAGCCAGTCAGCCTTCCCAGTGCAATATTGACATTGATAATGGTCATGTCAATCATTTTGAAACTGAGCCATCTTTTAATTTGACTTTTCTCACTGAATTTTCAGAGATAAAACATTTCCTGAAAGACTAAGGCGTGCAGAGAAGTGGTAAGGTACTGGTAAACTCTCTAGGCATTTATGCCCTCTCATACGTGATTATGGTATTTTTAGGAGCGGATGGTAACCCAGGTTTGCCAGGAGCCAAAGGAGATCCAGGGCCACAAGGTCTCCCTGGTTTGATGGGATTGCCAGGTACACCAGGAACACGTGGATTCCCAGGGCCACCAGGAAACCCTGGGCCTGATGGCAGGCCTGGCCCTCTAGGACCTCTTGGTGAGAATGTGTTGCTTTCTTGTGTCACTCATCTTGCTGGTGCTCTGTGGTGGGACATAGTGGGAATTTAAGCTTGGGGCAGTGGCATATGCCATGCTTTAATTCCCAGCCAGGCAAATGACAGTAGTACTACAGGCACTGTCGTTGCAAATTGAGCTGATACCACACTGGAAGTAGGGGGGATGATGGTACTCCTTGCCTGAGCTGCTCCTTTTCTTTCTGTAGCCACCTACTCAGGTCAGGTCAGAGCTTGCTGGTGGCAGACTGAGAGAAGGAAGCTACCAAATGGGAGCAGACTTATAGAAAAGGGGCTTAATTCTTAAATTTAAGAGGAGGGGAGAGACCTGTAGAGAGTGAGTACAGAACCAGGGTGATAGACTGATTTGCTTTGAGGAGCTGCTTTGTCTTTGTAATCATTTCTGCAGTCCTTTGCTGAAAAAAAATCCTAGTTTCTTTCTCCAACACACACACACACCCCCCAGTGAAGCTGGTAGGATAGTACTTTTCTACCTCGTGAGCTACTTTGTATGAAACCATCATGTATGTCATGTCCAAATGCTTTTTAATCTCCCTGTTTGCCTTTTCACATGGCAGGTCCACCTGGTATTAGGGGAGAAGATGGTGAGCAAGGTTTTCCTGGCCCCGTGGGCCTGAAAGGTCTGGCTGGTGACAAAGGTGAAGCAGGTTACCCGGGATTACAAGGTGTACGTGGTGTTACTGGTCCCCCTGGCATAAGTGGAATGGATGGCTTTCCAGGGGACAAAGGTGAGCTCTGGGCAGCTGCTTTGAGAATAGTAACATTGCCTAAAGCTGTTCTGTGCTGAGATGAACAGGCTATGTTCTCTACTGTGCTATCTCTGTTTAAAACAGAAGAGTTAGGCTCATGTGTGTAATATATTCCCTGTGTTGTGTTTGGCAAAATGCTAGCATGCTGCCCTAATGAGAAAGGCAAGGGTTGTTTTAATTTTCCTTTAAAAATCTGTACAGCATCTATTCTTTTCCTCTCTCCAGAAGTCTTTCCCTTGTGCTAGTCCCACTGGCTGTCAGTGAAATTGTTTCCTCAGACTTTTATTCTAAACTTTTTTTGAAGCTGACAGTTGTGTATTCAGCAATACCAGATGCAAGACCTCAGTGTTGTCTTTTACCAGGATGCTAATTTAACACATAGAAAAGAGGAGTATAGAATTTTTTTGTGAGAAAGAACCAGCCAATCCTAGGTCCATAATTTGTATCTCTTGCATGGAACTAGGTACCTTTCTGTAGTGTGTCTGTAGAAGAGGGGTTGAACTCATCTTTGAGGAAAAGACACGAAGTTCTGTTCATCTCCACAACATCTCACTGCCAGTTGGGGCAGTTCATTGTATACACCCACCCCACCCGCTCTTCTTTTTCCTCTCAAGGAGCTTGAGTTCCTGATCTTGAGCTGCAGATTGTCCTAGGCATCACGGCACCCAAAAATAAGTTCTGGTGCACTGAAATTTTTATACTGTTTTAGTCATGCATTGTTGGTTCACATTTGCTTGGTTTGGAGGTAACAGTTCTCTTCCCTTTCATTCTTTGAAGGCTCAAAAGGTTCACCTGGCATTGATGGCTTCAAAGGCATGACAGGCCTAAAAGGAAGACCAGGCATCAAGGGATTCAAAGGAGACTTTGGCCTGCATGGAACTCGGGGTGATAAAGGCTCACAGGGTGCTCGTGGCTTTAAAGGTATTTGCTTATGAGTGGTACTGGTATGTTTGCTTTTCACATCTGGAGAACTATTTTACATGGACACAAGGAAGAGACATTTTTCACATGGTAAATTTAGCTTAGACATTCCTCCACCTATTTCACACCTGGGTCTCTGGCCAAGAGGCCTGGATTTTAGGCTTAGGGAAAGGTTACATTTGATGCTGGAGACAAGCATCTCATTTTTCAGCTAAGCTCAGGTAATGACACCTCTGGGCATGTGCAGAACGCTACAGAAACTTTTTCCAGAAGTGTTTAAGGCGTTTGAGGAAGAAGATTCATACTGCTCTTGTTGCACTGTAAAAGCACTGAAATATTCAAAAACACAAGCAATTAAGTACTGACATTGATATCAACATCACTGAAATGAAAACTGTAACTCAGTCTTCTTCTTTTCTTTGCATACAATTATCTTTTCTTTGCATACAATTATAACAGAAAGGGATCTGGGGGTGCTGATTGACACCCGCCTAAACATGAGCCAGCAGTGTGCCCAGGTGGCCAAGAAGGCCAATGGCATCCTGGCCTGCATCAGGAACAGTGTGGCCAGCAGGAGCAGAGAGGTCATTCTCCCCCTGTACTCTGCACTGCTTAGGCCACACCTTGAGTACTGTGTCCAGTTCTGGGCCCCTCAATTTAAGAAGGACATTGAGGTGCTTGAACATGTCCAGAGAAGGGCAGCGAGGCTGGGGAGAGGCCTTGAGCACAAGCCCTGTGAAGAGAGGCTGAGGGAGCTGGGATTGTTTAGCCTGGAGAAGAGGAGGCTCAGGAGAGACCTTGTTGCTGTCTACAACTACCTGAAGGGTGGTTGTAGCCAGGAGGAGGTTGCTTTCTTCTCTCAGGCAACCAGCACCAGAACAAGAGGACACAGTCTCAAGCTACACCAGGTGAAGTTTAGGCTCAAGGTGAGGAGAAAGTTCTTCACTGAGAGAGTCATTGGCTACTGGAATGGGCTGCCCAGGGAGGTGGTGGAGTCACCGTCCCTGGAGGTGTTCAAGGCGGGTTTGGATGTGGCACTTGGTGCCATGGTCTGGTCTTGAGGGCTGTGGTAATGGGTTGGACTTGATGAGCTTTGACGTCTCTTCCAACCTTGGTAATACTGTGATCTTTAAATACAGGCAAACACAAGGCAAGCATGTTCTTTCTAGGGACTCTGAGATAGGTACTAAGGGAAAAAACATTCTGCAGTTCAAAGGTTGCAAAACAGTGCACAGCAATTCAGGAGAGGCCCAAGCGAAAGACAAATGTGAAAACAGCCCTTGCAAAGAAAAGTGCAAATGCTTCTCTCGGTGAAGAAGTGCAACACAGTGCATGACTGTAGGTGACAAGTCTAGGTGGCCTGTCTCTGCATCCCACAAAGAACTGAAGACAATCATACAGTCTGTTTGGGTCCTTTATCAGGATATTATTTACTGAGGTCATCAGTAACCTTCAGATCAAGAAAACAAAAAAAAATAACTGGTAAAAAATCCAAACACTTTCATTAGCCCAAGACTTTGAGAGTTTCCCTTTCCCTGGAATTAACCTGCTTTTCTGTGCTTTCCCCTATGTGATTTTTGAATTTTTTTTTTTTTTTTTAAATTAATACATGATACCTAACTGTTCTACTGGGAGATAAACTACCTATCAGAGAGGAGCCCAGGTCAACTTCCCCAGTACTGTGTATCCAAAAATTTAAGTTAGTTTTCATGTTTTCCTATGCTTGACTGTTCTGCTGACACATTCTATTGGCATAGGTCAATTTTTCTGCAAGTGGATTTTGCAGAGCTTGTGCAAGATTGTCTATTAATCCCTTTTTGATAAATTCATGCTTCCATTCACTTTTTTCCAACACAGTGTCATTGACTATCGTTTTGTAACATGGCCTTTAGGTGACCGTGGGGATCAAGGCCCCCCGGGAGAACCGCCAAAGATCAAGCCCAGCATGATGATGGAAGTTAAAGGTGAAAAAGGAGATGTTGGAGAAAGGGGAACAAAGGGATTCTTTGGCTTAAAAGGTCAGTATAAAACAGAGTACATTCATGACTTTCAATTGGTGTATTTTCTTAGTTACCACATTAAATATTACCCTGCTACTATACCACTGTGCTGCAGCCCCCACTGGCAAAGTTTCTGACAGCGAAAGCTCAGTTCCTGATTGCCTTTCACAAAGCCCCCACCAAGGACATCTTTGCTGAGTCACATCATGTGTGCATGCTGCCATGGTGCATCACACTGCCATGTTTATAGAAGGCCACTAGCAGGACAAGCAACTGCATGTCAGCCTTTCCAGCTTTGATAACTGAAGTCTTTGTTTTTCTCCTTCCTTGCCTGCAGGTAGCAAGGGAATGCCAGGTGTCCCTGGAAAAACAGGAACACCAGGAACCCCTGGGCATCCCAGCTATGTGGCTGGTGCAAAAGGTGACGTTGGTGCAAAAGGGCTGACAGGTCTAAAAGGATATCCTGGTGAAGTTGGCTCTCCTGGCATCAGAGGCTTCCCTGGCAGCACAGGAGGGAGGGTAAGTTCCTGCCCAGGAGGCAATAAGGGTGTTCTTTTGTTGGCATTCAGCTTCTCTAAGGAATAGCATTCACCTCTTCATGTGCTGAACAACTAACAGAGGAAAGATAAAAATGCAATAAAAAAAGGAAAAAATTATTAAATAATTTTGCTTGATTCATCCAATGTTCATTAAGCAGCATCCTTTCTTTTCTCATTAGGAGACATTTAAATTTCTTATGCCAGATTTTTGCCCATGAGGTCCCAGGTAGTTCCTTCTAGGTAGAATTTATTCTCAAAGATGAGATTACTTTTCCCTTTCTCCCAGTGATTCTGTGGAAAAAAAAAAAATCTTACAAAAGGCCTGACATTAGACTTACAGACATCTCTTACTTAAGAGAACCAGAAACTATGTTCCTTTCCCAGGTAGCTTTGCTCTTAGATTCCACTAGAACTTCCTAGCTGAGGACTGCAGAACTGTTCTTTAACCCAATCTGGCAACTAAGCACCACACAGCTGCTTTCTCACTCCTTACCCCCACAGGATGGAGGGAAAAGAATTGGAAAGGGAAAAGTGAGAAAACTCATGGGTTGAGAGAGGAACAATTAAGTAATAATAATAATAAAAAAATAATAGATTGTAATGAAAAAAGAAATAACAAAGAGAGATAAATAAAACCCAGAAAGACAAGTCATGCAAATGAAAACAATTGCTCACTACCAACTGACCAATGCCCAGCCAGTCCTCAAGCAGTGGCCTGCTGGCTAACTTTCACCCTATTTTCCTGCTGAGAATAAATCCTGATTTTCATTAACTGATACCTGTTTTCAATCATATTATAGGGAGAAAAAGGTGTTCCAGGAATTGCAGGCCATTTTGGTACACCTGGCTCACATGGTGAAATAGGTGAGCTCATTCTCTTACCTGAGTGCAATCTGTATTCGTTAGCCATCAAATGCTCAGACTGAGTGCTGAAGAGTCTTAGGGAGGGGTCTCTGAAGAGTCTTCATACAGTCTTACAGAACTATACTGTAGATGTGGGAACCAGTGAAAAGTTTAATACTGTTAATTCCATGCAGTGTGTATTTTCCATAGATCATTCCATGGCAGGGAGGGGTGGCTGTTGTAGAAGCTTTGTGGTTTTTAATTCTTTAACTTATTCCTGTTTTATTCTAGAAAGATAACAACACTGATTGTTGCCTCATGAGTTGCAATCCCTTCAAAACAGCAGGAAACACTATTTAAATTGAAGCCTTATCACTTGTGTATTCATTTTTCTTTGAAACAGGTGATCGAGGAGATACTATAAATTTACCAGGAATGCCAGGCCTTAAAGGAGAAGTTGGTGTGCCAGGCTTAACAGGTAATCCTTTCAGTTTCTCTGGATGTATTAGTTTTCACATACTGGAGTCCACAGAGGAAGTAAGGAGGAGTATACTGTTGAGCCTGTACTCTCATGACAGGTCCCTGAAGAGGTTCATCTTTTCACTACTGAATTAGTTTTTAATTGAAGTGTATTCATTGAGTATGTGCTGTGTTTACCTCTTCAAATGAAAGTACAGTTGTAGCACAAAACATCAATCATGTGCAACTCCAATAATTGTTCCCATATAATTTTTTGCCACTGATGACAAAAGCAGCAATATCAGATATTATATTATATATGTTATATATATATTATAACAGATGCCATAGCAGAGTCCTGTTGACTTTGAATTGGGTTGATTAGGTAATGTATTAAAACTTCCAAGCATATGCAACATGCTGGAGCATCAGTGTCATATTCCACATAATTTGGGGAATCCCTTAAAAAACAAATTTAATGATGGTTTGGCTAGCATGCTGTAGATTATTCATTCTCCTAGCTCATGCAAACACCCTGTGGTGAGAAGGCGGCCTTTTTGTGGCAAGACCAAACCCACTCAATAGTCAGCTTCGCATTATGCATGTTAACTTAGGGTCATATTGAGATTAATTTTAAAAATGTACTTGTTTTGTGATTTTATTTTTTTTTCCAGGCACAAGAGGAAGCATAGGACCAAAAGGTGAAGGTGGTGATCCTGGTTTCCCTGGCACTGAAGGCCTCAAGGGCACACAGGGTGTCCCAGGCTCTGTGGGACAGGAAGGTAAAATATTCTTTTAAACACTCCGAAGAATAAAACCATTTTAAAAGAGAAAGGAAAAAAACCCCATCTTTTTACCTTCAAAAGAAAGTCATTAAGTTTTTTTATGTATTGATCATTCTGCAAGTTTGTAAAGAGCAGTGAAAAGGATGTGGAACTCCCAGTAGAACTCATCAAGAGGAAATTTCAAAAGTGTAGCTCTGCTTCATACTAATCTTTTTGGTTTATAGCAATGGTGTCCAGTCAAAGTGTTTCATTGCTGGCATACTCAAGTACCCTAATGCCATGTCAATACTGTAAGGAGTGGCTTTTTGGAACTCTTTTCTGCCATAAATTAAAACAATATCCGTCGTGACCTCATACTCAGGCCAGGCTCATTGGCCAACTGTGTAAGAGGAACCAAAGTCAGGTTCGGCCCTGGATATATCACAAACTCGGAGCTTAAGCACATATCTAATTGCAGGAGGAGCATAGAAATGCTTCAGTTGCTCCACATTTCTCATATAATTACAGAGCTTAGAAACTCCAACCAAACCTGCAGCAATTTTGGTAGGGACTTCACTGTGAAACAGTCCTTGTTTATTCAGCTTTCCAGTTGGAAAGGCAAAACGGATGCAGCAGAAGGAGAAACTCAAGCGCACATGAATTAAATTACTTATTGTATCTGGCAATAGAAGTAAAATCAGCATTTTAGTGTAGGGGAAGCATAACCTCAGAAGTATTTCTGAGGTTGTCACAAACCCGAAGTTTGTAATTAATTGTTTTATTATACCCTGCCTCTCCTGCCTTTGTCCTCTTCACTTGGATGGGCAGTGTCAGTGTCATACAATGACAGGAGGGGAAAACCTTCATTTTACTACCTGGGAGAGTGAAGGTAGCAAAACCCCAGGTTTTGCTATTGGTTTTAAGGATGCTCATGAGCAAAGATTCATTGTTGTCACACAGGTTTGCCGGGGCTTGTCGGACCCCCAGGGCAACAAGGAAGCTCTGGGACACCTGGATTTAAAGGTGAAAAGGGAACTCGTGGCTGGCCTGGCTTACCAGGACAAGCAGGTATCCGTACAACTTCCGCTATTCAATCTTGTCAGCGTGAGTGCTTGCTTTTGTGCTCTTGGGGTGAAGAAGAAGAAAGGGATCTTTCTGCAGCTCAGAGTGGTGAGAGTTCCCTCTAGCAAACATTTATTTCTCATAAAGTCCAGGTGCATTAGTGAAGGCCCACGTTGCTCATTTCTCATTTATGGCTTCTGAAGGACTGATGTCTGCTGAGTTCACTTCATCCGCTTGATGACCCCTCCTCAACCAGGGATGCAGCTTGCTGGAAGCATTCACGTTTTTCATGACAGCTGGGCATTAAAAATACATGAAAAAATATTTAAGATGCAGCAAGAATAGTGAAATACAATCTTAGAATATTATGATGTGGCATTAGATAGCAAACGCTGTACCTGTCCTACATCATCATCAAAAACTGCAAATTGATAGGTAGAGCAGTGGATTCATTTCAGTGAAGCATTTCACACTGTCTCTCACAGCACCCTTGCAGCTAAGCTGAGGAAATGTGGTCTGGATGATCGGATGGTGAGGTGGATTGGGAACTGGTTGAAGGGAAGAAGTCAGAGTTGTGGCCAATGGGATGGAGTCTATTTGGAAACCTGTAACTAGTAGGGTCCCTCAGGAGTCAGTACCGGGACCAGTACTAGTCAGTACATTCATCAATGACTTGGATGAGTGCACTATCAGCAAGTTTGATGATGACACAGAACTGTGTGAGGTGGCTGATACACAGCAGAGTTGTGCTGCCATTCAGTGAGATGTAGACAGGCTGGACAGTTAGGCAGGGAGAAATTTAATGGAGTTCAATAAGGGCAAGTGTAAGAGTTTTGTACCTGGGAAAAAACAACCCCAGGTGTCAGTATAGGTTGGGGACTGACCTGCTGGAGAGCAGTGAAGGGAAAAAGGGCCTGAGGGTCCTAGTGGGTGGGAGGTTGACCATGAGCCAGCAATGTGCACTGGTGGCCAAGAAGGCCAGTGCCATTCTGGGGTGTGTTAGAAGGGCTGTGGTTGGTAGGTCAAGAGAAGTTCTCCTCACCTTCTACTCTTCCCTGGTGAGGCCACATCTGGAATATTGTGTCCAGTTCTGGGCCTCTCAGTTCAAGAGGGACAGGGAACTGCTTGAGAGAGTCCAGTGCAGAGCCACCAAAATCATTAAGGGAGTGGAACATCTTCCTTACAAGGAAAGCCTAAGGGAACTGGGGCTCTTTAGCTTGAAGAAGAGGAGACTGAGAGGGGAACCTCATCAATGTTTATAAATATGTAGGGTGAGTGCCAGGGGAATGGAGGCAGGCTCTTCTCGGTGATGCCTATTGACAAGACAAGGGGCAATGGATGGAAATTGAGGCACAGGAAGTTCCACATAAACATGATGAAGAATTCTTTCCCTGTGAGGGTGACAGGACACTGCAACAGGCTGCCCAGGGGGGTTGAGGAGTCTCCCTCTCTGAAGATATTCAAGACCTGCCTGGATGCATTCCTGTGTGATCTGGTATAGGTGACCCTGCTTTTGCAGGGGGGTTGGACTGGATAATCTTTCGAGATCCCTTCCAGCCCCTGGTGTTCTGTGATTCTACGATCCAATATTCAGCATTAAGGATAGATGACTTACAGCTCAGACAGAATTCTGCTGTGAAACACAACTGATAGTTTAAAATGAAACTGTTTGCATCACAGGATACAGCATCTCATTGGTTGACACATAATTCCATGTTAAGAGTAACATTTTTTTTTCCTAGGGTACAGTGAAAAACTGCCTTGCTTTTTTTGTGAGGTTCATCTATCTGAATGTGCATCAAATCTAAGTTAATACAGTTATGAAGGCTGCCTTTATAGACAATGAAGGAAGAGAAAGACACTTATTTTTGTGAAGGTTGAGTTGTACCCCAGAGCTCTGGTCACTGATTAGAGCTATCTGTCTAGCTTTAACATCGTGCTTAACACTTTGACAGGCAGAAATATTAACTGTAACAGCAGCAGCTCCAGCAGCTATTAGATATTTTGTTACGGTTTCCTTGCTTTTTTAAATGACACAGAGGGAATTCCTCCCGATGAGAGCTTCATTATAATCACATTTAGAGCCTACGATTATGCTATAATTGTCTTGGTTTGAGGATTTTTGGAAAGCTAAATAGTTATTAACAAAATTGTGGCAGCAAGACTGGAACTAATGGCATGATACCAGACAGATGAGAGACACTTAAAAAAAAAAAACAACTCATGTTGAGCTTGCTGGATTATAAGAAAACTTGCCAATCACAAAACTGTGTTGCTGTGTTACTGTAATGAATTGATCTGCATATAATACACAAGATTTTAATACAGAATAGTATTTATCCATTGTTTGAGGTTTGGGGGTTTTTTTGCCTCAGAATGTCTACAGACTCAAAGAAACTATTTTGATAACCATTAATGCAATTTTAAAACAGGTTTGCCTGGCTTAAGAGGAATTGGTGGACTGCACGGTTTGCCAGGCACTAAGGGCTTGCCAGGATCCCCAGGTAAGTGAGATTTCTGGCTGTTCATAGGTACAGCATTGTGCTGGCTGCAAGTCTGGCCAGTGAGATCTTTGCAAAGTGACCTTTTTAACTGAGTCATTCAAAGCGCGGTGTGGAACTTGCTTTGTTGTTGCAGGCTCTGGCAAACAACTTCATGTACTATGTGCTGCCTCACATATGTGTTAGGACACAACTTCAAATCATAATTTCTTTCTTCTTACAAAGTTAATGCCTCAAGGTTCTTCTGGGTTCTTTATCCCATTATGAGCTGTTTTTTCAATGAACCTTATGTATTAATAAATCTACCTCATGTATTAGTAAATCCACATACTCTGCAGTATACTATGTTAGCATGCCAGTGTATTGTAACATGTGGAAATGTTTCAGCTTTCCTCCTAATATTGAACAACTCTACAACAGGTCCTGATGGCTATGGCTCTGCAGGAATGCCAGGTGCAGTGGGTGACAAAGGGGAAGCAGGAGAGCCAAGCAGAGTGGAAGGCAGCCGAGGACCTCCGGGTCAGAAAGGAGACAGAGGTGTTCCAGGTTTGTATTCCAGAGAATGTGATCTACCTACTATTTGCTTTAGTTGTGGGTGTTAGATATGTCATAAAATGTGCTCCTGTGTAGACAGTTGTATAAGAGAGCTCCTGATGTGGGAAAGGTCACTATTTGGAGCTACTGCTTCAGCTCAGCCAACCCTTCATTCCAAGTAGCAATGTGTATTGCCCAATGCCAGAGAAACCAGGCCCTCCGGTACAGCTTGGATACTTCTCTGGTAGTAGCATATTGTAGCACCCACTGAGCTCAGCACAATGCAAATGCCAGAGGCTACTCTCAAGCCATCGGCTCTCCAAATCATAGAATCATAGAATGGTAAGGTTGGAAGGGACCTCAAGGATCATCTAGTTCCAACCCCCTGCCATAGGCAGGGACACCTCCCACTAGTACAGGTTACTCAAGGCCTCATCCAATCTGGCCTTGAACACATCCAGGGAGGGAGCATCCACAACCTCCCTGGGCAACCTGTTCCAGTGTCTCACCACCCTCACTGGAAAGAACTTCCTCCTAACATCCAGTCTAAATCTCCCCTCTGCCAGTTTAAGCCCATTGCCCCTTGTCCTGTCATTGCAGGACCTTGTAAATAATCCTTCCCCAGCCTTCCTGTAGGCCCCCTTCAGATACTGGAAGGCTACTATCAGGTCCCCTCGAAGCCTTCTCTTCTCCAGGCTGAAGAGCCCCAACTCTCTCAGCCTGTCCTCATAGGAGAGCTGCTCCAACCCTCTGA
>VWZE01004438.1:428730-445928 GCA_013396675.1 Eubucco bourcierii
TTGAGCTTTTCATCAACCCAGACCCCCAGGTCCTTTTACTCAGGGTTGCTCTCCAGCCATTCACCACCCAGCCTGTATTTGTGCTTGGGATTGTGCCTACCCATGTGCAGGACCTTACACTTGGCCTTATTGAATTTCATGAGGTTGGCCTGGACCCACCTCTCCAGCCTGTCCAGGTCCCTCTGGATGGCATCCCTGCCCTCTAGCAAGTCGACTGTGCCACACAGCTTGGTGTCATCTGCAAACTTGCTGAGGGTGCACTCCATTCCTCTAATACTTTTAATGAGGCTGCTGCTACACAAATGCTATGAATTTTCGCTCCCTCCCTGCCTGCCTCCCCTGCCTGCCTCCCCTCCCTGCCATCTATTTTTACCTTTCTTCTGAAAGCCTCACTGTTCACCAACATGTGATTGTCCCACTGATCCTCCTGGGCTCCAATCCATGCTCAGCAGTTTCCTTGTACCATTGCCTTTTGTCCAATGTACATATGCAACTTTCCACCTCAAATGTACCTTATTGTAGCAGGCTGCGCTCATCTCAGTATGGTTCACCACGAGCTTTCCCATCAGGAAGCAACTATACTGACATTATGGATAAAACAACTAATTGCAGAGTATTTTTAGAAAGTGTTCAAAAGTGTTGGCTCTGAAAGAATTAAGAACTAGCACAGATAAAGAAACCTTACTGCCTTTTGCCTGCTTGGTTCAATTGCTCATTCCTCTTCTTTTGTGGTAGACTTTGCTGTTACTAACATGCCATGCCACTTCAAACATGGCTTAGAGATTTATTATCCAACCCAGAAGAAACAACAATTCCACTTATCTCATTCATGTTTGTCTGTCAGAATTAATTTATTTAAACCAAAAAAATCCATAAACAAAATAATTTTTGTGTTTTCCTGATAACTTGATGTGCTGGTTTGAGGCTAACTGGAATATTTTTATGAAAATAATTATATTATAGGCTGTGAAAAGAAAAGAGTGGTGATGTCTACTTCACTCATAAGCTTGCTGAGATGTATAACAACAAGGACACAAGCATAAATAACTGAGAGAGTCTCGTTTTCTCTAGCTGCTGGTTTGGTCTTGGCCTCTCTGCTGAGTAACCTAACTAACCACTCTGCTTCTAACCCCCTTCCTGATCCTCCAAACTCACCTTGCATGTAAGCCAGACCCTGGGGTAAGGTAGAGGGGTGGAAAGAAGGTGAAAGGGTGGTTGGGAGCCCCTCCTGGTGGCTCTGATTTTTGGGAGGGGTGTTGTGTTTCTGTATTACCTCTAACTTGTATATTTCTGTAACTATTCCTGTCTATAGTGTATATATCTGCTTGTACATTGTGCTGAGCTGTAAATAGAGCTTCAGTCCTTCACTTCCAGCTGGCTGAATCTAGTCTGGGTACTTTTTCATTGGGGGGGAGGGGGAAGGTAACTCCCAAACCATCACACTGGAATCAACTTGATCTAATAATCTGTCATTGGCAGATTTTTAACCTTTTAATGCTTTTACCTGTAGTGAACTTCTCGGATTCAAACTTTTGTTTTTAACTGACACCTAAGTGTCTACGACCCCTGACTCCACAGGACACAGGAAGAACAAAGCTATATTCTTGGCTGCTTCAATATAACTACAATATTTTGAGCACTTCCTATCTTGAATCAATATCAATACCTGCCAGAACCAAGTTTATTAGCATTTCACACCATGAGATGTAATTAGCTGTCATGAGAGCTTTGGCACAGAAATAGTGTTTGATTGTTTTAAGAAAAAATTCCACAATATCATTGGGAAAAAAAGAAAACAAAACTCAGTGGGAACTGAAACTGGTTTCCATTTTGAAAATCCCATTCTTTATATTTAGCCTAAGATGAACTGTGAAATGTGCATTTTCTTTGTGGTGCTGATTATTTCTTCTCTTCCTTTCAGGAATCCAAGGACCCTTTGGTATTCCTGGTGAAGATGGGTTTCCAGGGCCTCCTGGAATTTCAAATATATCAGGATATCCTGGTGATAAAGGCTCCCCAGGTCTAGATGGAGTGCCAGGTAAATCATGCCTTGTCCCCCTCAGGCAACAACAAAAGATTAAGTGCTGGGTTAGCAGCAGCAGCAGCAGTCATTGTTATTTCTGTGTTGATTGAGAAAAATATCCCAGTATAGTTGCTGGACAGAACTAATGGTACATAAGGTAGCAGGGACAAATATCTTGAAAGCAAAAGCTAGTTCCTCCAGGTTGTCTTGATGGTTTGATTTTCATACAAGTAATGGATTTAATCCTCCAGAATTCTTTGAACAACTTTCAGAAGCATTATGCTAATTTACTGCTTGAAAATCTGAGGTCCATGGCAGATTTGGAAGTCTACGGAATATTTTCTTAATAATTTACAAACTTTTCCTGTGTGAAATGATCTTCCAAAATAAGTTACATTGGGAAGGATTAGCTCTTCTCTGTGAAATTCCATGCTAGAGGGCTGCCTCTTTCTCACATGGGGAGAACCAATTTGTCTCTCTATGTTTAAAGGCCTGTTGTTTATTGGACTCTACAGTCATTTCAAACTGTAGTGCCATGATGAAGAGCTTGGAAAAGAAGTTGCAAGTGTCCTATTATCATCTTTATTTGATGCGTGGAAGTATGTTTATGTAAACTCAGCAAAAAAAAAACCAAACTTATGGAAGTTACAAAATGTCATAAATTGTAACAACAGGCAAACAAGTTGCCTGTAACAACAGGCAAACAAGTTGAAAGCCAGCAAAATACCTGTGTCTCCAAATAGAGAGAGAATGTTGGTTGACCTAATTCTGCATACAAATTCTGCGCTTAATCATTGGATTTAAAAGTAATAATAGAAGCAGTTGGGAGAGTGGGAATGGAAACACCATCTCTCAGCTAAAATGGTGAGACAGGCATGGCTCACTTGAACTGTGCCACATGCATCTTGTATTCGTAGCTAGCACAGAGGGACATGGAACTGTTGGAGAGGGTCCAGAGGAGAGCCACGAAGATGATCAGAGGGCTGCAGCAGCTCTGCTATGAGGACAGGCTGAGACAGTTGGGGCTCTTCAGCCTGCAAAAGGGAAGGCTTTGAGGAGACCTTATAGTAGCCTTCCAGTATCTGAAGGGGGGGCTACAGAAAGTCTGGGGAGGGACTATTTACAAGGTCTTGTAATGACAGGACAAGGGGCAATGGGTTTAAACTGGCAGAGGGGAGATTGAAACTGGATGTTAGGAGGAAGTTCTTTTCAGTGGGGGTGGTGAGGCACTGGAACAGGTTGCCCAGGGAGGTTGTGGCTGCTCCTTCCCTGGAGGTGTTCAAGGCCAGGTTGGACAAGGCCTTGAGTGAGCTGTACTAGTGGGAGGTGTCCCTGCCTATGGCAGGGGTTTGGAACTAGATGATCCTTGAGGTCACTTCCAACCTTACCATTCTGTGATTCTATGTGATCCAGCTTCATCAGGCAGCACCAGAGATGCCCTACTCAAACCCCTAGTCAGTTAATCCTTCTCTCCTTGGAAACAAGGTCCAAATATTGTCTTAGGCAGCAGAGGTAACTGAAGAGAAACGTGTCAGGTTTCCCTTCAGAACATGTGTACTTCTGGAAAAAGAAGTTCCCAGAATTCTCAAGATGGCATGAAGTAGTTTGTATCAACTGAAGCAGTAAGACACATGGAACAGTAATTTCTTGGTTTATTTACCACCTGGCACTGAGTCAGATACATCCTACTCTTGTGATTTCTCCCTAGTTACTTGGAGAATTTAGGATGAAGCAAAGAGGCACCTAGTGAAGTGGGACATTTGCTGGGGCAGCAATAGCTCAGTGAAGGCTGTATCTCTGCAGGCACCCCACTTCTGCTGAAATCTCGCTTAAGATAACACTGTGTTTTGTGGAAGCTTCATGCTCTATTTCTTCTGCCACTGCAGCAGAAGGGCATGCTAGCTTGAGAGCAGGAGCACTGAATAAGCCCATTGGGGAGCTAAGCATTAGCTCCCTGCTTAAATTAAGGAAATAAAACCTAATGGGATACAATTAGGTTGCATCATTATTTTCCCGTCTTAAGTATAAAGAGATTACAACCTGTATGTGCTCTAAACAGGCTATCCGGGACTACAGGGGCAACCTGGAATACCAGCTCCACCAGGAAGCAAAGGAGAAAGTGGACTAACAGGTGTGATTGGAGAAATTGGTCCAAAAGGAAGTAGAGGTGATCCTGGATTACCAGGGAGACCTGGTGTTCCTGGGTACCCTGGACCAAAAGGTAAGGATGAGAAACACTGGTCTTGGTTGGGGGCAGGAGAACCTCCTGTGCCACGATCCCTTTAATAACATGACTTTTGCACTCAGTTGGTCTGTGTTGGAATGTAATCATGCCACTTGCCATTTTGCTTTAAAGGTCGTAGGGGCGAGCAAGGTGTCATCGGCTTTATAGGCACAATAGGATTTCCAGGCGATCTGGGGCCTGTTGGACCCAAGGGAGACAGAGGAGTAACTGGTGAGTAAGTGAAGTCAGATCCCTGACTCCTTTCTAAATGACTCATTTTGCAACTCCCCAGAGCTGATCTAACTGGCCCTGCTTTGAGCGTGAGGTGAACTCTGGAGTCTCCTCTAATCCATGTGACTCTGTGTGACCCCTGGCAAATGCCAGTGGACAGATGCCTGAATTTAACCTGGGTAGTCAAGTTTTTTCCTCTATAGATGTATTTTGTATGAGGTGCCAACTCCAAGATCAGAGCCATTTTAGAGGTTAAAAAAAAATAAAAGAGAAGAAATCCTGATCCAAACTCCAGAGTAGACGTACTGGATATTTAGAAATATCTTTGAAATCCTTCACTCCATTTAAACCATCATAGTTTTGTGCCTCCTGAACCCCACCAAAAATAGTGCTGGACCTCAGAGTGCTGATGGCTGCTTAGGGAACTTTCCAGCTTCCCACGTCATAAACAAGGGAGCAGTAGCATCATTCATTTCCTTCTGCTCATCTGCGTGCTGTCCAAGAGAAAACTATCCCCATACTCATACAAGTTCCCTGAGTACAATAAATGCAGCTGCTGTACCGAGGCTGGTGAGACCACAGTCCCTCTCTCACGTGTGCAGCCGTGTAACAGCAACGTATCTGTAGGTGAGAACAAATTAAATAAAATGCGGATTGGTTTTTTTAAATCAAACTGTTTTATCTTGCTTCTAATCACAGGCTTTCAGGGCCCTCCAGGCTCTCCTGGTCTGCCCCCTCTTCCTCCAAGACTGGTTGCTGAGCAAGGTTCGCCAGGCCCCCGTGGAAATATAGGACCTCAAGGAAGCCCAGGAGATACAGGACCTCAGGGTCCGCCAGGTGATCCAGGTAGGAATCACACACTCAGAATGAAAGCTTAGTTTCCCTTAGCAGAGTGAGGCCACCAGAGCTTTCTACTACCTTAAATTCCATAGGTCATAAAGAAGAGGCAAATTTTGGTCTCACAAAGCTAGGGCTTGGCTTTTTTCCTCCTTCTAGCACTCAGAACATAAGCAAAACTTCGACGCTGCTCACATAGGCAGAGCAGAACCAGATTTCTTTGGTGGAAATGTGCTGTCAACCCAGAGAACATAGCGTTGGTGACGTGGACCTGATGCAGTGCGCCTCTTGCTACTAGCCTCATCAGAGATGCATAGTGGTGGCAAGATTAAAACACTGGGGCTGTGGGGCTCATGCAGTCTTGATCTCAGCAGTCTTTTCCAATGAAGTCAGTGGTTTTTTGCCTGAGCAAGAACCATAGGATCTTGCCTTTTGCGTAGAATGGTAAATTTGGTAGATATGACCAATCATGCGCAACTAGAGCGCATGTTGACAAAGTTGATACCTCTGCAATCACTGTGCTTGTAATCATTATTGGTACAAGGTTTCAGAGGCTCACCTGGGGAACCAGGACTCCAGGGCAGGGGTGGCATTCCAGCTCCTCCAGGCTCCAGAGGTGAACAAGGACCAGCAGGATTTCAGGGTCCAGTGGGATTTGAAGGTAAGAGTTGTCATGCAGCACTTCTTCACTCTTTCCTGTTTCACTGCCATAAATTGTTCTGTGGTTATGTCCATGGATGGGGAGGAGGGGGAGGTAGACAAAGTTTCTGTCTTCAGAGCTTCTTGAAAAGGACAACTAACTTTTAATGGTTATTGAAAGCAGTATTTTTGGAATATATTTTGATACGTGTGGATGTCTGTCCACTTCTGTGAGTTTGTTTTGATCTGAGTGTACTTCTGTATTGGTTTTCTCTTAAGTATTTCAGCCTCATGTTCTACTAACAGTCCTGGGAAAGAGCAGGTGATATCCGGATGGATGATGTTTAGGGAAATGTATTTGTAAAAGAAATACCCATGTCCTTATCCAATCAAAGAGCAGAATGATTACTACCTTAATTAGCTAAGTACACTGAGAAAAAGATATTTGCAGAGCATAGCTTTTACCATATGAAGCAAAAACCACTGCATTATTTTGGACTAAGAAGTTGTTTTAAAGTGAAAATATGAACTGTACTGTACAAAGCACGCTCAAGCTTATCAAAGCTTTATATGTGACTTTTGCTGGCTCTGAGAGTGAAGTACATCATCTTAGAAAGCAGGGAGCCTGACCCAGCACCAATCTACTTCAAAAGCTGTAAATCCTAGAACTACAGCTTCTTTACAGATAACTTACCATAAGAAGAGGCATCATGAAGTTCAGCTTTGTTCATCAGCAGCTGAGCAGGAATGTAAGCTAGCCTCAGAACACCTGTGAGAGCATAAAGTAAGCTGTATTATTTATTTCCCCTCTTCCTCTTCTAAGGTCAGCCAGGCCGCCCTGGTAGCCCCGGGTTGCCAGGCATGCCAGGTCGCAGCGTCAGCATGGGCTACCTGCTGGTGAAGCACAGCCAGTCTGATCAAGAGCCAATGTGCCCAGTTGGCATGAACAAACTCTGGAGTGGATACAGCCTGCTGTACTTTGAAGGACAAGAGAAAGCACACAACCAGGATTTAGGTACGTGCAGGTGTTGCTAACAGCGGCCTATGTTCCATCTCTCTAGCTGAAAAGAACAAAAATAAATAACGAAAGTTGAAGAAAGCTGGAACTTCATCAAACAGGCTTAGGAAAAATGAAAATAGAAACATGAAAATAGAGGGCAGGGATGCCATCCAGAGGGACCTGGAGAGGTGGGCCCAAGCCAACTTCATGAAATTCAACAAGGCCAAATGTAAGGTCCTGCACCTGGGTAGGCACAATCCCAAGCACAAATACAGGCTGGGTGGTGAATGGCTGGAGAGCAGCCCTGAGGAAAAGGACCTGGGGGTCTGGGTTGATGAAAAGCTCAACATGAGCCTGCAGTGTGCCCATGCAGCTCAGACAGCAACCGAGTCCTAGGCTGCATCAAGAGCAGCGTGGCCAGCAGGGCAAGGGAGGGAATTCTGCCTGGAGTATTGTGTGCAGTTCTGGAGCCCCCAGCAGAGGAAGGACATTGAAGTGTTGGAGCGGGTCCAGAGGAGGGCCACGTAGATGCTCAGAGGGCTGGAGCAGCTCTGCTGTGAGGACAGGCTGAAAGAGTTGGGGCTCTTCAGCCTGGAGAAGAGAAGGCTTTGAAGAGACCTGATAGTAGCCTTCCAGTAACTGAAGGGGGCCTACAGGAAGGCTGGGGGAGGACTATTTACAAGGTCTTGTAATGACAGGACAAGGGGCAATGGGTTTAAACTGGCAGAGGGGAGAATTAGACCAGATGTCAGGAGGAAGTTCTTTCCAGTGAGGGTGGTGAGACACTGGAACAGGTTGCCCAGGGAGGTTGTTGTGGATGCTCCCTCCCTGGAGGTGTTCAAGGCCAGGTTGGATGAAGCCTTGAGTGAGCTGTACTAGTGGGAGGTGTCCCTGCCTATGGCAGGGGGTTGGAACTGGATGATCTTTGAGATCCCTTCCAACTCTATCACTCTATGATTCTATAAAATGAGAAGATTCAAAACTGTATGTCAGAGTGTCTGTATGACACAGAGTGTCCCTGAGAATTCTTCTGCAAGTCATTAGTCTTGTTCAGGTGGTTCAGTGAAGCCACTGAGTGTTGTTCTAGACCAGAGGGTTTTAGTGATACATGCTTGGGAAAGAGCAGTAAACTAAAAACGTGCATTGTCTCTTAAGAGAATGATTGCCATAATTTCCTTTTTATCTTTTAAATGTTAACAGGGCTGGCTGGTTCATGCTTGGCTCGCTTCAGTACTATGCCATTCCTCTACTGTAACCCTGGCGATATTTGTTACTATGCAAGTCGAAATGATAAATCCTACTGGCTCTCAACTACAGCACCTCTTCCAATGATGCCTGTGGCAGAAGATGACATTAAGCCATATATCAGTCGCTGCTCAGTTTGTGAGGCCCCAGCTGTGGCAATCGCCGTCCATAGCCAAGAAGCTTCTATTCCTCACTGCCCTGAAGGCTGGCGCAGTTTATGGATTGGATATTCCTTCCTTATGGTATTTGTTCTCTGCTTGTGTGGCACTGGGTTTTAAGTTTGGGTTTTAGATACTAGAAAGGTGTCTCTGTTTTACAAACTTTTTTTGTCAGACTAGCCCCTGTAGTCCTTACTTTATGTACAAAATAGTGCTTTGGAGCAGAGCATAGGGACAGCTGTGGATTAACAAACAAAATTGCACTGAGGTGCAACAGCATTTTCCCAGCTAAAGACTGGGTGTTAGTTATGTACATCACTATTAGGAAGCTGATCTGGAGATATAACCAAAACTTTTCCTTTTCTATTGGAAAATTAACTTCACTGATGTTTGGTTGAAGACTCATAGTCCAAAGTCTTTCACTTTGTCAGGAGAGAAAGACAACCTCTTGTTTTTAAAATTAAAAGTTTAGTGTTGTATTTCTACTGACAATGAGAGCTGAGCTGTAGCTGTATATCGCATGGCAGTATATCCCACGGCTTACAGGATTTCCTAGAGCTTGTGATCTCACAAATACCAAAGGAGATATTACCAAAAGACTTAGTGTTAGGTGTGCAATGGAAGACCTAGCAAAGAGCCTGGCCTAGTTTCCTTGCAAGACTGTACGGAGGGATCATGTAAGCACTGGAGGGATTAACAAGAGCAGATAGTGAATGTGTTAGTGAATGATGTGACAGATGCTCATTTTTCTGACTTGCTTGATGTACGTGAGTCTAAACCTGCAACAGTATGCCATGGTATTAACTCATTAAAGGCTGAACTGAATGCTACACTAAAGAGAGTTGGGGAAAAAAGTAGCATTTTTCTGGCAGCAAATGTCACAGAAGAACAACAGGGAATCTTAGTAACAAATGTTTGTTAACATTTTCTGAGGGGAAAAAAAGTCTTTTAAGGGAAATCTGATTTTATTAATTTATTTAGTTAGAGAAAAAACAAAAAAAAATTTAAGAGTAGGTCAAATTTTTGACCAGCTTTATATCAGACCTTTTTTTTAACTTCTCTAACAAGCCCTGATACCAATCTCATAGTTACTTCACAAGAATTCCAGGGATCGATTAAATGTTTGCAAAGAAGCCCTGTGTAAACACTAAACATTGTTAAGAACAAAGCTGTCACCTTAGCAAGACCCTTTTGCCAGGCTAAAGTCTGCCAGCACCACAGAACACACAGTGAGAAGAGTTCACATTTTCCCTGCTAGCATTTGAAGCAAATTAAATGTTTGGTGTACACTTCCCATGCAACTATGGAAGAAGTACAGCACACTTGTAGTTATCTTAAAGTATATACTAGTTTACTTCCTTGGCTTAAATTTGTTACATCCTTCCCCTGAATATGGCACAATCATACAGGGAGTCATCATGGACTTCTACCTAAACAGCTATAGAAGACAGTAGCATTTCATGTAGCAAGGGCACTTCACTCTCATGAATCCTAGGAAGGTGGCATAAGCACTGCAGCAGGACAAAGAGCCATGGCCAGTACAAGAAGAGAGATGACAGGCATGGAACTGGTGCTTGTACAGCCAGCATAGGAATGGCAGGGCTCATGCTGAGGCTGTCGAGTGGAGGCTGCTCCCAAGCCAGGGCTCAAACAGCACATGCAGTTTTCACTAACTACTGTTCAGCTCCAACTGCAAAGGCTTCAAAGCTACATGAGGAGCCATGTGATGCTTCTTACTAACTTCATTCTTGCAGAGGAGTGACAAAATGAATTTGCTCCTGAACATCATAGTTTAGCAAATTTTGCCAATTTGTAGGACAGCTGGTGGGGTGCAGCTTTGGGTTTGGTGTTTTTCAGGGGGGAAGATGGTTGTTTGTTAGGAGTTTGAGTTTTTTGGTTGATGGTTTTTTTGGGGTTTTTTTTGGGGGGGAGGGATGTGCTTCTGGGGTTTTGCATCTTTATTTTGTTCTGGTTTTTTTTGTTTGTTTTTTTTTTTAAAAAAAGCTATTTAAAGCTCATCAACAACTAGCACCAGCCAGAGATCAGAGTCCTTTACTCTGTTAAAAGATGGCCGCTTCTGTTACTCATTTAGCCGAACACAGTGGGCCTCTCACAGCATAAACCAAGCCAGCTTGCACTTTCATACTATGGTGTTTATTAAAGTATAGGCAGGCAAGCGTATTAACTGTGCCCAGACTTCTCTATGCATTTATCAATTTCATTTTCCAGATGTTTTCTTTTATGTTGCAAATTCCTCCAGGTTTTAAACAGAAAATTCAACAGCTTCACTTGAAAATGCAGCTGTACAGTTCACAAAGGGATGGCACGAATGCTTGTTTTGTTAGTGATGCCTTTGACAGAGGAGTTGTTTTTAGTATTAAAAGCTTAGTGTAACACTGAGTTCATTACCACAGTATGTCTCAAAGGTAATAGTTGAGTGGTATAAAGATGTGATTTATTGTTAAAGAACATGTCACAGAACTAGTTACTTCTGCAGAAGCTAATTTTGTTTCCACAGTGCTCCTCCTGTGCAATGCAGAGGGCAATTTTGGAGTCAGCCCTGAACAGAGGAGACTGAAGTGACCTCCAGTGGGCTCTTCTCACCTAAATAATTGTGAGACTTCCAGCAGTGAAAATCTTAACTATAGAAAAGATGTTTGTCAGAAGAGTTTAAAGTGGCATCAGAATATGAGCTAGCTCCTTTGTATAGCTAAAGCATGGTGAAACCCTTAAGCCTTACAGAGCTGCAGGATTAGCTATGTTCTGGAGATAAGAATTAAGAGCTGTTCCAGTGGCTTTTCTCTTTTTCCATGTGTAAGTTTTTGACAGCATTGCCTGAGGTTGCACTCTGAATGCTGCCCTCCTTGTCTCGTTTAGCACACTGCTGCAGGTGATGAAGGTGGAGGACAGTCCCTGGTTTCTCCTGGGAGCTGCCTGGAGGATTTTAGAGCGACTCCTTTCATCGAATGCAACGGTGCACGCGGAACCTGTCACTACTTTGCCAACAAATACAGCTTCTGGCTCACTACGATTGACCAGCCCTTCCAAAGCAAGCCCTCGGCAGACACGCTCAAGGCAGGACTCATCCGAAGCCATATCAGCAGATGTCAAGTCTGTATGAAAAACTTATAGAAGTCTTTCAGAGTATAAGGAACCTGCTTATCATGTGGTTCTTATACAGTGAAACCTTCTATTTGAATAAATCATATTGGTGCTTTTTTTTTTTTTTTAACTTATTACCTCAAAAGCAGAATGGAAAAATCAATGTTTGAAAGTGTCTGTAAAAGCAAATAAGTGTAACGCAGGTTAAGTCTAACTCACGGATCTAGTGCTGCGTTCTCCTAGTATATAACAATTTTGGCTGCTGTAATGTTGCATCATTTGCCAAATGATGCAAATACTCACAGCTTTAAAACACCAAAGGAAAACTTCAATAATAAATGGTTACCTTGGTCAGATACCCACTACATTTACTTCAGGGAACCTATGTATCTTTTCTATTTACTCCATTTGTTACAAGACTGAGCACTAACAGCTGAGGCTCCATAAATTAACACAGGGTGATCAAAGTGCTAAGCCCTTGCAAAATACTGAAAATATACTCTGGAGAGTGCCTGTGTCCAGCACAGAAGTCTAACTTTGATTTTAGTATTTTATGCTTGGGCATTTCAAACACACCAAAACGATAATCTTTTCAGTGTGTTGTTTTTTTTCTGAGCCTCAGCATGCTTTAGCACTTAACCACTGGCAATAGCAGAGAAGCCCACAGGTCTCCCAAAGAGAGTGACTAGAAAATACAACTCTGTGTCTTGGTTAGAAGAGTATGAGATGATGGCCAGCATTTTATTTTACAAGCTTGATGGTTCTTTTATAGACACACTCCAGGCCAAAGGTCTCTTACTCCACAGCAGTGGCACCGAGTGGCTTCAGTGGTGCAGATTTTCCCCTCAGCAGCAAAGCCACTTGTCACAAGCAGATTTTAACCATCTACTGCTGGTGCAGCTATTAGACACAGGGTAGGTTTTGCAGGGGAGCATATTGCTTAATGACCTTAGAACAAAGAACTTTCAGATCTGCCAGTTGTCTGTCTGAAGGAGAGCTGTCCTGGCAGCTGGGGACACGTGGCAAGAGGATGATCACCATCCCGATTTGCACACAGCCACATCTGCAAAAGCAAAGGGGAAGGAAGCAAGCTATTCATTTAACATCTTTTCCCATAGAGAACCATGCTGTTGCATGCCAGGCTTAACAAGTGGCTAGAATGGCTAGTTCTTTCCTTCTGTAGGAAGAAGCAATTTAGATCAAATTTGTTTGCCACTACTGCAAAACGGGGAGAAAGAAATACTCATCTGCACATTTCCTATCCATATAGTCCAAGTCTATACCTGAGTGCTTAAAACTGAAAACAGAGACTTCTATAGTAACGACAGTTGATTTTTCAACAGTTCACCTCACCCCTGCTTCAGGTGCTTCTTGGCTTTTGTAATTACATTCCGTCCTCACTGTATCATAAATAAAACCTGGGGTTTTTTCTACACCTCTATTTGTTGATGGTTTCCATTTTGTAAAAGGGGATTTTCTACACAATGTGTGTGGACTGCTCTTGAGCGACTGGGTTTGCACCTAAGGAATTAGAACATCACTACCAGAAAGTTCCTTCCACTAAAATTCAACCTCTTCAAGCAGGAATACATTTATTTCATTGCACTTCAAAAGATCCAAGAGGGAAGCTGTGTTTCTAAAATGGCTTCTTTAAGCTGAACTACTGAAATACTCTTTTATCTGTTAAGAAGAGCGATTTAAGCCGACAAATTGTGATGTTGCAGATTAAAACAACATATTATTCATGCTCTACAACATTCAGGAAGCCAACATTAACCAGACTTGGCAAGCATTACCTCCTCAAAAATACAAACTACAAACTAAGTTGAAGTTCTTTGATTAACACACTGTCTAACCTGGCTTAGTTGTACCTATAATTAGATATCACGTATAATTAGATTTCCAGTTGGAAAAGACCCTCGGGATCACTCAGTCCAACCGATATCCCTACTCTGTAAGGTTCACCCTAAACCATAGCCCCAAGCACCACATCTAAATGACTTTTACGCACATCCAGGGTTGGTGACTCACCTGCCTGGGCAGCCCATTCCAATGTCTGACTCTCTGGGAAAAAAAGTTTTCCTAATGTCCAGTCTAAACCTACCTAGTCACAGCTTGAGGGCATTCCCTCTTGTTCTATCACTATTTACCTGCGAGAAGAGACCAGCATCAACCTCTCCACAACATCCTTTCCAGTGGCTGTAGACAGCAATGAGGTCTCCCCTCAGCAGCCTCTATTTCAAATTAAACAGCCTCAGCTCCTTCAGTCGCTCCTCATAAGATTTATTCTCCAGGCCCTCTGCCAGCTTTGTTGCCCTCCTCTGCACTCGCTCCAGCACCTCCATATCTCTCTTGTACTGAGGTGCCCAAAACTGAACACAATACTTGAGGTGTGGCCTCACCAGAGCAGAGTACAAGGGGACAATCACCTCCCTGCTCCTGCTGGACACGGCATTTCTAATACAAGCCAGGATGCCATTGGCTTGCTTTGCCAAGTGGACACGCTGCTTGCTCATATTGAGTTGCTTGTCAATTAGAAGCCCTAGCTCCCTTTCTGCCAGACAGTTTTCCAGTCATGCTTCCCCAAGCCTGTAGTGTTTATTGGGGTTGTTGTGGCCCAAGTATAGCACCTGGCATTTGCCCTTGTTGAAGCTCATACCATTAACATTAGCCAATCGATCCAATCTACTCAAGTCTAATGTACAGAATATGTACACAAACAAGGGAAATTACCTGACCTTGAAGAGTTCACTGGCCATGCTGTAAGCTCTGAAAAGGTAGCCCTGAAACAAACTAATCACACCACCATTTTGTTTCATAAATAAATGATTTTGAATTGGAAATGTTGCAGCCAGCATGAGCCAGATCCATTCTGTATTTGCCAATTCTTTTAAATTACAGGTGACAGTAACATTCTTTTAAATTACAGGTGACAGTAACAATCAGCCTAGTGTTGGCAGTCACCTCTTCCCTGCATTGCCAGCCATCAGTGGTTGTGGGATAGGCATGCAGCTACCACCTGCAATTTTTACAGCAGACAAATCTGGCAGCACAGCACATTCTGCATCTAAAAATAATTCACCTGGATCTTACAGACATCTGTTAAAAACAATTACAGTAACAAGAGCAGTAAACTGTTTGGATTTTTGTGGACAGCATAATGCCTTATCTTCCTGCACACCTTTTTTTTTTTTTTTTTGGGGGGGGGTGGGGATTTTTGCATGTAAAACTTTAGCACACAGGTCTTCCTCCCACAGTTGCAATGCTGCTTAATTTTGTCTTGCATAAACTGTTCTCAACAAGTTTGTTCAGCATGGTATTGACAGAGTGTTGAGGTGAATGCACAAGCATGGTACAGGGGAATAAAAACAAATACCAAACCACAAAATCCCACCGAGGTGCCAAGCAGATTTGAACGTCATATGCTTCAAGTCTGTGTACTCATATCCTTGTTTCTTGAAAGCCTGCGTAATCATTTTGTTTGAGAAGGGGAGGGAGCTCATGCATGCAAGCATGTGGAACACTTGGAGCAGCCAAAGGATTTCACCTGGTGAGCTTAACTTGGAGCACTGCATGGAGGGGAACTGACTTACTCAAACAGCTTCTTAGCTGCAAGGTTACATCCTCTCCTAAGGAGAAAGGCTGAGAGAGTTATGGTTGTTCATCCTGGGGAAGAAAATGCTCTGGGGAGACCTTGTTGTGGCTTTTCAGTATATAGAGGCAGCTTATAATCAAGATGAAAAGAGATCTTTTAACAGAAGTCTGTAGTGACAGGAAACAGAACAGCTGTTTTAAAACAAAAGAGGTTAGATTTTAATTGGACAAAAGGAGGACATCTGTTCCGAACAGGGTAGCAAGATGCTGGAACAGCGGTTGCCCAGGAAAGCTGGGGATGCCCCATCCCTGCAAGTGTTCAAGGTCAGGTTGGAGGGGATTTGAGGAGCCTGACTTAGTGAAAGACATTCCTGCCCGTGGCAGGGGCATTGGTGTAGATGATCTTTTAAGATCCCAACACAAATCATTCCATGCTTCAGCCATCCCAGAACCTACTTCCGAGAAACAAAAACATTTTTATGCAAGAAAAACTCAATTACAGAAAACCAAAACTATCTTTTTACTCAACTATACTGCTCCACCGTCAGATGTAAAAACCGTAAGTGTTTTGCCTAGGTTTGAAGCAGAGGATTTGACTTGGTAAAAAATGTGCTGTTTGCTTCCCACACTTTCCTTTTTGAAAACACACTGAAGTATAACATGCAGGTTGAGCCCAGAGAATGTAGATACTGTATTCCCCTTTTGTGGGCAATAGTGCATCACTCTATCAGCACAGATACAGTGAAGTC
Organism: Eubucco bourcierii; assembly: GCA_013396675.1. Classification (NCBI taxonomy): domain Eukaryota; kingdom Metazoa; phylum Chordata; class Aves; order Piciformes; family Ramphastidae; genus Eubucco; species Eubucco bourcierii. The sequence goes on from VWZE01004438.1 coordinate 444,533, forward strand.
AGTATAGCAACATCGGTTGACACCATTGCCTCAGTATATATCTAGATCAGTCAAGTTCTTTCACACCCTACCTGACTGGGCTTGTTCACAGCTGCTGGCAATAGAAACTCAGCAAACAGCAAATAGAAAACACGACCTTGCAATAGAAGGTATCAGATTGCTGCCAGAAGAGAGGCTGGGGTGGGGGGGTGGTGGTGTGTGTTTTATGTGCTGATGGCACCCTGATGCAGCTAGCAGCAGCCCCTCTACCCATACACAGGCCAGCAACAGCCTTGGGAAAGGCCAACAGCAACCTCAGTCTTGCACTATCAGTGTAAGGAGCAGGAAGTGGCATGGGGTCTTACCAACTAGTCTGGCACAGATCCTCACCTGCCTTCCTTGCCATCCCTACCTCCCCATCAGGGCATAGCCTGGCTCAGGCTTTAGCTCACATTCACTCAGTGTAGCAAAAAGTAGAATTCTTTTTATTTCACTGTTCAAACGTTTCACATAATCTGGCCAAACTTAACAGGGAGAGAGAAGGGGAAAATAAATACTTGTGAAACAAAGTTTCCCCGCAGGGCAGGGACAGCAGAGCACCTGGGTCCCTGCTCTGCCCTGCATTGTTAGCCTTAGCAGGGAGGGGTTTCACTTGGCTCCAGCAGCATAACCACCAGCAGCCTGGCTCCAGGCTGCACACCAGAGTTATTATTAATGGGGAAAGCAACCTCACAGCAACAGAATATACTTGCTGCAGCCCGTGGGATGCAGAAGAGCTAGCATCAAAGAGCCACTGTTACTGCCTGTATTAGCAGGACTAGTGGCCCAGTCTACAGCTGCTATGCCAGAAGTACATCGACAGCTAGATTGTGAGGCTGTTAAGACAACAAGAGCTACAAGTGTGCATCAGTACAGTTCCTGTGCTGCCAGTCCTTACCCTGCAGCTTCACTGCTCCTCCCCATTAATAAGCCAAGCTGAATTGTTCTGCTAAAATTATATAGGATAGAGAGGGTACAGGATGACCAAAAAAAAAAAAAAAAATTTACTAGTTCTACCATTAAGCCATTATTNCTTAGCAGGGCTGGGATATCAGGTTATCAGGATGCACTTGTTGGAGTAACATCAAAATTAATTAATTCATGTTAGAATAGTTTAATAAGCACAAGAGCAGGTCATACTATATGGCTCCTCTATGGCTCCAATTAAAAACAAAACAAAACCAAAACAAAACAACAACAATCAACCAACCAAATATAAAATACAACAGCACCACTAAACAGAGGAAACAATCAGTGGAATTCCAGTGTTGAGGATTGAATTGTGCTCTCTAGCAAAGTTTGCAGGCACTGCTGTGGGAGATAGAGCATCAAAACTGGCCTGTAAAAACAGAGCTCAGCCACAAAAAAAAAAAAAAAA
>VWZE01004438.1:445987-478295 GCA_013396675.1 Eubucco bourcierii
AAAAAAAAAAACCAAAAAAAAACACCACCAAAGCAGCCAACCAACCAAACCAACACCTAAACAAAGAAAAATCAAACTCCAGAAACCTTCAAGATTTGCTTGAAGGCATAATCTGTCTTCTGAAAGTAGTAAAGAAATGGGGCCAGCAAGCATACTGAGCAACCCAGACCTCCTCCTGACCCCTTATCAGCCTCTCAGGTTCTGCTGTGCATCTCCAAGATTTCTCACAGGCTGGCAGCGACAATTTGTCATAACCCAGACATTTCTCAAAGAACAATAGCCAGCAACACTAAAAAGCCACAAAGATCATGCCAGAGAAGTGTTGTGCTACGGAGAAAAAGCACAGCATGCATGAGTGGCTCACATGTCATTTATTTCAGTGAAAAACATAAATTGGGTCTTTAGGAAAGAGTAAGAATCCATTAAGATCTCATAGTAATCAAATACTGTGATCTTGACCTTGATTGGAAACACCGAGGTGAACTGTTCTTAGCTCGGTGGGCCCATGATTCATCTGGACATCAAGGCAGAGATGCAACATACCGATGGGCACGAGATAGGTCAATTGACTTATCCATGGATGCTATCACCCAAGTCATTCATGACTGTGACATCTGTGCTGCTATTAAGCAGGCTAAGCAAATCAAGCCCTTGTGGTATGGTGAGAGATGGTCCAAGTATGGTGAAGCCTGGCAGATTGACTACATCACTTTGCCTCGTTCTGGCAAGCAGTATGTGCTAACGATGGTAGAGGCCAGCACCGGATGGCTGGAAACCTATCCAGTTCCACATGCTACTGCACGCAACACCATTCTTGGTTTGGAGAGACAAATCATGTGGAGACATGGAACTCCAGAGAGAATTGAATCAGACAATGGCACTCATTTCAAGAACAATCTTGTGAAAAACTGGGCCAAAGAGCACGGTATTGAGTGGATCTACCACATCCCCTACTATGCACCAGCTTCAGGAAAGATTGAGCGCTACAACGGTTTGCTCAAAACCACCCTAAAAGCCATGGGGGGTGGAACTTTTGAAAAACTGAGACAAACATCTAGCCCAAGCAACCTGGTTGGTAAATAGCAGGGGTTCTGTAAACAGAGCAGGATCTGCACAATCAGATTTGGTCTAAACAGTAGATGGTGATAAAGTTCCTGTTGTACGTGAAAAGAATCTGTTAGGAAAAACCATTTGGGTATTTTCTCCTTTGGGTAAAGGAAAACCTGTCCGAGGGGTGGTGTCTGCTGAAGGTCCTGGTCATACATACTGGGTAATGCAGGAGAATGGTGAAATCCAGTGTATTCCACAGAGAAATCTAACCCTAGCTGAGAGAGTTTAAATTCAGAGTATGTAATACAAGCTGTTAGGAGTTTTCTGTTCTACGTAGTAGAATCTACGAGAGAATCTACAGTACATGAGCATGAAACTAGTGTCACCTGGCAGTCCCTGTTCTTGTCTCATCTGTGAGGAGATAAACTGCTTCCTGTTTTCTGAGCTTTTGAATCACCTACATCTGAGACAGCCAGAACAAAGTATGAACTGAACTTGTAATATTCATTATTGTAAATATTGTTTTAGATTAGACAGTCCTCACCAAAGCTCTGAATGAAATAGACAGGTGTGGACTGTGCTGGTTTGAAGCTAATTGGAACACTGTAATTAAAAGAATTATATTACAGGCTGTGAAAATAAAACAATGGTGATGTCTACTTCACTAATAGGCTTGCTGAGGTGTATAAGAACAAGAACACAAACATAAATAAGAGTGTCAGTCTCTCTAGTTGATGTGTGTCTGCTGGCCTCGCCGCTGAATAACCTAACTAACCACTCTGCTTCTAACACCCTTTGCCCATCCTCCAAACTCACCTTGCACTTAAGGTAAGGTAGAGGGGTGGAAAGGTGGAAGAGTGGTTGGGAGCCCCTCCTGAGGACTCTGATTTCTGGGAGGGGTATTGNGGGGGGGGGGGCGGGGGGGGGGTGGCAGGTAATTCCCAAACTGTCACAAATTATTTTAAACCAAAGGAAGGTATGATTACACTACATACATTTTTTATGATGAGGGCAGTGAAACACCAGAATTGGTTGCCTAGAGAGGTGACATTCCCAGCAACATTCAAGGTCAGGTTGACAGGGCTCTGAGCAACCCAATATAGCTGAAAATGTCCCTGCTCATTGCAGGGCAGGGTTGGACTAGACAATCTTTAAAGGTGCCTTCCAACCAAACTATTCTATCATTCTGTGATTTAAATGTACAGAAGATTTTCTCTTGAGACATTCTTCTCCACTATACATGTGCTGTACGTAAACTCAAAGGCAGAAAATAAAGCTAATACTCTGCAGCAAGATGCTCAAAAGGACATAGTTTGAGGGGGGAAAAAAAAAGAGTCTTAAATATACTTAGTAATATTTCTTTCATTATTCATGTAGGAATTGTCTCCCTAGGTACCATATATTACCATTTGGGGGGGACAGAGAAAAAGCAATGACTGAGCATAGGAATAACCTAATATTTAGTTTTAGAAAATTATGCCAGAAGCATCCATGGGAAGATGAAGGAGTTCCCACATAACAACTTGCGTAACTGAAAACACAATGTGGATCTTTAAGGAGTTTTGTTTGGGGGAGGATCCGGTTTCTCTTTTAGTGGTAGAAGGTGTTTTGTGTTGGGGTGTGTGTTTGTTTTTAAAACTAGCAATTCTTTGCTCTGGTTAGTGTCTCAGTGCAAGCTCCTGGGTTACTGCATGCCTTCTTTGTAGCCAAGAGGGTTGGGAAACTCTAAGAGCACAAATATTAGTCCCTACATTTTAATGCAGTTAGGAGAGGGACCTTGTACCTCATTAGTGCTTCTTCATGTGTCTATTCCACAAAAGGCAGTTTCTCTTCCCCTCCTCCTGCATTACCCACTTTCACATCAGAAACTGCCAGTTCTCACTTCCCTCGAGGTAGATGACAATGTCACACACAGCTGCTAAAATCAAAGCCACAGCTTTGCCTGGGCACAGCTCTGAAGGAGCTGGAAGAAAGATGGAACACAGGTATACATCATGGTATCCTATAGGCATCATATGGTGGTCTCCACAAAATGCAGAAAAAAAAATAGAAAACTGCTTCCTTAAAAAAACAAACCCAAAAACCCCCAAACCCAAAAACCCACCATAACACCAAACACCCAACAAAAAAAATCCCCACCAACTCTTTGGTAACCACATTAAAATAAATTACAAATGTAAAATGAAAAAAAGAAAAAAAAATTCCTCCTGCAACTCGCAGCAAGAGCCATGTCACTGCCTGTTAATATGTGAAAGCCCAATATAGAAGCCCAATATAGACCTAATTCACATTAACAAAGTCTCCAAATGAACAGCACATATCCAAAGTGATTTTAATAGTTCAACTTCTGAATCTTACACTGGAAAATCTGACATAAAAAGACTGTCATTGATTTCTTAGCTACAAATATAAATTATACCTTGATTTTCCTTTTTTTTTTTTTCTTTTCTTTTCTTTCTTTTGTTTCCTGGAGAATAAAAAAGTATTGAGTGTTCAATCTTCCAAAGTTAGAGTCGCAAGGGGAAAGATGACAATCATGTGAAAGCTGTTGAGAGTACAGAAACAGATCATTTACATGCAACACGAAATGGCAAGGCGTTAAAAAAAGATAATCAGACTCCATCAAAACTGTTCAAATGATTGTCGCTAACAATTGTACTAAACACACCGTTTGTCTTCAAAGCCCATGAAAACCAGCAAGTCTTCCTCCATAATTGCATTCACACTCCCATTTTCATACACAAAGCCTCCCAGAAACCTTTAAAAGGTCAGAAGATTTGTTTTGTTTTGTTTTTCGTTTTCTTCCCCACAGACACCATTTTAGTCTGTTTATTCTTTGTCATTTCCTTCCTGGTGAACTGTAAGCACTCATTACTCCTCAGTTTGCTGGAGTGAGCAATCGCTCCCCTTTTCTAACGCCATGTAAACGGTTCAGGCACAACAACCAGATTTTGTCCTTTTCGCTGGCTTGTAGTCTGTAATGTCTACAGTTTGCGATGGTCCCTCAGCTTTCTGCCGTACAATTATCGGGACTACCATCTCAAACACTGTTTCAAAGAGGTAGTCCACCTTGTATCCCGTTTTTGCACTAGTCTCAAAGCACATTTTCTCAGCTGCCGGAACATCCTTCTCATCTATCATTTTGTATTTCAGTATCTTTTTATAGAGCGCAATCGCATCCTCTGTGCGGACTTGTTTTCGCGCCTTCGAGCCACAGCTAGCAACAGACTTCTCAGGTCTATTTTCATCCGGTGGTAAAGCAGAGTCCTCGGTGAGGTCAACTTTATTTCCGACAATAGCAAAAATGCAGTCAGCACTCGCACTGTCTGTCAGTGACAAGAATCTTTCTTCCAGCTCTGTCAGGCTTTGGAGGCTGTTCACATCATATGTGAGGATCACAGCAGCTGCTCCTCTGCAGTACATAGACCCAAGACCATGAAATTGCTCTCGACCTGGCAAAGGTTTAAACACAACAGAAAGTTAGCGTGGTGTAAGCTACCTTAACTGAGTAAAAGGAGTTTAAAGAATTTTAAGCCAATTTCACAAGTTTGGATGAAGCAATGAAGGCAAAAAAATGTGTTATTTGTAGCGTTTTCAATTTTTTTCCCTTTTCTTTAAGAGTGCAACAGAGACAAAGAATAGCCCAGCTCACTGCTTGCTCAATTTCAGAGTGGCAAACCTGTAAAGACGAGTGCACCAGCAAGTGTGACACAGCATTTGCAACTGCAGAAAGAAAGAGTGTTTGGGGTTTATTAAATTACATACTAGCTTATGCCACAGTACTAACTGCCCTGCTTGCATCCACAGACAGCCCATTCCACCCATTTATTTATAAACAGAAAATAAGTTCTCCCGTTTCAAATTCTGCTAGATTATTACCCTTATAAATTCCACTACACAGTTCCATGTACATCCAGTTCAAAAATCTGGATCAATGTCAGTAATTCATTTCTACCTGAGTTTTGAAGGATTTCATAAGCAATTTAGTCCTATGCTACATGCCCATAGCTCTCGGGTACATTAGCTTCAGAGAAAAAGACTTCTTGTCTTTGACGCTGCTTCACAGAATTTGTACTGATATGCATCTGTCCCACCAGAATTATTCATGGTTTTTTTAGAGTCTTAAGCACACACAATAAAGAGAACCCTAACTACATTCTAGGAGTAGTTTAAGTTGACCCTCAAACAGTTAAAGCATTTCTTCTTCCTTGCCATTCAGTACCATCAGCACTTTGAACTACACCTTGATAGCCTCTTTCAAGTTTGTTTCTTGAAAGACAAAACTGACTCCTCTTTAAATTCTGAGAAGCAATTCTGTAGTTACAAAGGACTAAGGGAAATTAGACAGAAGAAAAGAAGTGTTCTCTCTTCCTATCAAGAAATGCAACTTTCCCCAAATATCTGCTATGTGTAGAATTTGCTGCAGCACTTTATTCCCCAAAGCTTGTCTGAGAAAAAGATAAAACAGACTAGTCATCAGAGTCACCCTTAGGTCACTACAGTAGTATGAATGAAAGAAGAAAAGTATATATATTTTTAAAATAACATAAAACCTCTTCTGAATATTTAAGAACCACCATCATTTTTTTCAAATCTTTTTCCACAGAGCCTCCATTTATAGAAAATCTGGAAGTGATTTGGTTACATTCACTTTCTGCACAATGCGCCTGGCCACCATGAGTTACAGCATCAGGAAATCCCTTTAAGTGACTGTCAAACTGGAAAGGCAGAAGAAACTCATGATGAAAAATACAGGTCAGTGTGCGCTGGGAAAACACATCTGCACAAGAACATTCACCCTGTACAAATAACTTAGAGCCTGCCTCCAGTCAGGTATAGAACTTAGAACAGATCATTGAATCACCATCTTAAGTCTTTTGGCAGACTTCTGGACTCTACTCCATGCTGGCCAGAAGACCGATGAAGTGTTTGCCATCGGTAAAACAAAACTGGGAAATGTCAAGCTAGAAGACAGAATCCAAAGTTCAACAAACCTTTAACACTGAGTGAAATTCTGGTAACTGGCAGACAACAAGGTTTGAAAAGTTGCAGAGTATATCATAAAGAGGTATAAATGGAACCTGGTGAAGATGCTTGGAAGCACGCAAAACTTTTGCATGAGGACAAAAATGTGTGATCTCTCAGGCTAGTGAATAATTGGGGGAAAACAGGCAAACAGGTATCTTTAAATTCAGGTCTAATACCAAGAAAGTAACCCAGGAACAATTATTTACTGTCTCTCACGTAAGACAGAAAATGAAGATTGCACACTGAAAAGAATAATGCCTGTAGCTTAAAAACCTTCTTGCGCAGTGTAGAATTGGCAATAAACATAATATGACATTACAGAGATGAAAAGTTCAATGAATGGTGTTCAGAAAGGCATTAGTTAGTTTATGGACAATTGCTTCTGTGCAATTTTGTATAACCTCCAATTTACCTTCCCCCAGCAAAAGCAATTCCTTAAATCAATGATTTAGTAGGTAGGAAGGAAAAAAAAAAACAGATAGATAATGCTCTTGTTCAGGTATGCTGGGCAAGGGATACTGGGATGTAGAGGAGGGAAGATTTCAGTGTTTTTACACCTTTTCCTCCCATCTCACATTCAGAGTTGTGCTCTTGGCTGCACTGCAGTTGAGTTTTTGAAAGTCTCTTGATTTTTCAGAAGTTTGTGCTTTGACCCAATTTGTTTTCATCTGAACCCTGATTATACTGTGGTCTGGAAACTACAATGAAACGTGTATCCTCCTCCGTACGCCCACTTCAGATGCCTAAGCCATAAAATCCAGCCCCCAGAATGATTTACTGCAGGAACAAGAGCACTAGAACAATACTGTTACTTATTTTATGCAATTTGTATGCTAATCTCATCTTGCACAGTATAATATAAACTATGACACTTTTACACTCTAACTACAAACTGGCTACTTCTACAACTAACACATTGTTGAAAGGGGGAAAGCAGCAGTAAGAAGAACTTACCCCGCATAAGGGATTAATTACGACAGAGGAATTACTCCTCACCCACACACAGCACAATCTACATGAAGAAAAAAATGCATAACTTATTCTTGCAGCACTGTTTCCTTGTACAGACCTCTTCTGGCACTTAAGGATTGGAAAAACCCTAGATGTGGGGAAAAAATAAAACTACACAAGGTACATAATATTTTTAGCTGTCTCCAAGATGTCAGGTATTATAGTGAACAACTTGCTGTAGAACAGCCACTCCCTTCTTACAGCCAGTTATTCCTTCTCTGCACCCACCTGGTCCCACTCCAGCCACATACCTTTTTACACAATTAGTCAAATTAATCCCAAATCCAAGAATTAAACTGCTCCCCCCTTTCAAAAACACTAAGGTAACAGGGAAGAGCGCCAGAGCTATCAAATAACTGGCAATCAAAGGAATGGCAAGAAGAACCAAATGAACTACAAAGCCAAAATACTAGGGAAATGTCTTTACACCAAGTGACTACACTTACTTTTTATTTTTCACTCCATCTTTACATTTTGCCTTATTTACAGCAGTTTGACAAGACTATGCCATATTGCTACCTGCAACACCATTAGCTTTTCAGAGGCTCTTCCAGCAAATATATGAAACCCACTGTTGTAGACCCACTCAAGAGTCCACTCTGGAGCTGTGTGGCCAACAAGTATTTTCCAAGTCCTGTGGTGGTTGTCATAAACAAATCTAGGACTTTTCAGGCAAATTGACCTCAATCACATAAAGGCTGTAAGAAAGCCAAGGTCGAAAGAGGAGAAAAGCAGACCTTGCAAGAGGCCAGCATAATAACTGGGCAAGGCTTGAATTTAAAGCCTTGGCAGCCCATATGAACACTGAATGGGACCACAGCCTGACCAAGGAGCCTCTTTAGGCCCAAGCTGTGCAATCCACTGACTACAATAGCACTAGCCACTGCCCCAGTCACTTTCTTGGAGCTGTTCTTCTGCCCATGGTTCCCAAGGGTGGCATACAAAGCAGCCTGTGAACTTTCTGTTGATGTTTGCAAGAACAAAGTATTTCCTCCAGACAGATTTGACTCTTCCTTACCTATAAGCTCTTCAAAAGCTTTCACCACAACTTCTTAAGCAGCATAACTTCACACACACATACTCTTTCAAGAAACACTCTACCTGAAGAACAAGTTTTAAATCTCTCAGCGTTGAGTACGTACAAGAATGCAAAACAGACTGTCGTTTTAAGTCTTGAGGGAATAACACATCACAAATGTGTGTGTGCTACAAAGGCCTTCCAGAAAGCATTGAAAACAGTAATCTTGTTATTCTGATATCACAAGTCTGGGCAGGGTCCTACATTCTGAGTTCTTGAAATAAATATGTTATCTGAAAAAGTGCATGAAGGGAAGCGATAAAAGCACACTAAGACTGCATTAAAAAATGAACAGGAGTACTTAAGCTATAAACCAGGTATCTTCCTGGTATTTTCACTTTAAATTAAAGTGGACTGTAATCTGAACAACCAAGAGAAATTAACACAAGCACAAGATATCGGCTAGGCCTTGCCTTTCAAATTCCTTCTCTTTTATAAAAGAGTCTGAACTTGAGTGTACAGGAACAGAGATAGGAACCGTGCCCTTAGGAAAGAGCAAAAACGGGAAAGAAAAGAGAAAGTACAAAACTCATGACACAGCACAGAAATAAATATTAGAAAGAAATGGGAGATTCAAAGGGTGACCCTGATGCTCTTCAGTTACCTCAGTGGGAACATCCGCGTGATCACCAGAGCAGACAAAGAAGCTCCTTTTTAAGGAACAACATTTCCTTCTGTTTGCAGATAAAGCAGCGAGGTTGTGACACTTTAAAGGAGATTAGGGGGAAACTGCTTTGCTAGGAACTGAGACTTCTCCTTGTGCACCAAGATACATACTGACTATCACAGAGCAAACAATAAATGTTCCTGAAAGTCCCCCGCCCACTTGTGCATCAGGCTGTAAAGTTTTGAAAACTGATGAACTCGGGTTTCTTCACCACTTTGGTCAAGACTGATATTTGTTCCTTCTAGGTGGCTTTACCACATTTCCCTTGAAGTTAGGAGCTTCCTTGAGAACACAACTATGCCTGTGGGTTACTCGGGGATAAAAATAAAGCTCCCCATCCCAAATTATTTAACGTGGAGAGTACAAGTAGGAATTAATGGAAACAAATGAGTCAGAAAGCACCGGAGAGCTCAATTTTTACATATTCAGGAGCCTTCTGAATACCTGAATTCCCTAGTCCATTAGAAAAATGTCAACATTTGGTTTTCCTGCAAGACAAAATTCCCAATAGAAAAAGAATCTCTGGGAGAGGATTAAAAAACAAAACAAAAAACCCAAACACACCCAAAAATAAACCGCCCACCCCACAAACACAACAACACAAACACAACAAAGCAAACAACAAACCCCAAACCAACCAAAACTAGAGCAACTAGAAAATTCATTTAAGCTTCACCTCTAACTAGTATTACACATTTGCAATGCTACATTATAGAATATTCTTATGTATATTGAATTTTCTTAATACAACAGCCCTCTAGCACTACTAAAAGTCAAGACAGTATTAATTTTGTTTACACTCATTACTTAGATATGAATCAACATTCAAGGCATGAACTGTGTCCTATTTTAGGAACTTCTATTTAAGTTATTAAAATTAGATATGGATATCTTTGACAAAGCAGAACATAATATAAACACAGGAAAGTACTGATCCTAATACCCAAAGGGCTTCACTTTCATGTTCTAAAGTAGAAAGACCTACACATGGAAGAAGAATATACCAGCCACATGGGTTAAGAGAACAACAAACAAAGGAATCTTTTTTAATCAAGCTCCCCAACAAAAAAATAGCAAAAACAGTCAAGAAGTTGGACTCCATGTAACATCTGAGTAGGACAAGTTTACTCCATTTTAAAATGCAATTCATTCTCAATTCCTAATTATTTCTACCTCGTAGTAAAGATTTAGAATTACAAGAGAGACCATTTCTTCCTCTAAATCTATGTATCTTGCCTTAATAAGCAAATAATTTGAGTTTTTAAGGAGTCTGAAACTTGCAATACCACATAAATATCCCCACTCAATGAATGTAAAGCACTTTGGACTTGTAAAGCACATTCTGCAAAGGTGCAGTTCAGTGTGAGCAAGAAAGTCACAGAAACATGAGAAATAATTCCTTTCTCACAGTCAAATGAGAAATCACAATCAAAGTTAGCCCCATCATTCAGTCATCTTTAATTATCATACTAGAAATATCACACCCTCACCAACAAGTATTACACTTGGACACAAAAAATCCACAGCTAGAAAGACTGGAACTTATCTACTGCATAATCATTACCTATGAATTACTTAAGCCCCCTTAGATCTGCTTTTAAAAAAATGGAAGTTATTTGAAACCACTTTTAAAGTAGAAGTAATCAACACAACTTCAGTCAGAGATCACAATATTCAAAAGGTGCAAGTCTTAGAGGAATCTGTGATAGAATCATAGAATGGTAAGGTTGGAAGGGACCTCAAGGATCATCTAGTTCCAACCCCCTGCCATAGGCAGGGACACCTCTCACTAGAACAGGTCACTCAAGGCCTCGTCCAACCTGGCCTTGAATACCTCCAGGGTAGACTCCGTCAATTGTTTCCCTCACTATATAATTTTCAAAGCAATCTGACAGAAATGTCAGTGTGCACAGTGACTTCTCCCATATTTTTTTTTTCAGGGACACAGTAGAATCATAGAATGGTAAGGTTGGAAGGGATCTCAAGGATCATCTAGTTCCAATCCCCTGCCATAGGCAGGGACACCTCCCACTAGTACAGCTCACTCAAGGCCTCGTCCAACCTGGCCTTGAACACCTCCAGGGAGGGAGCAGCCACAACCTCTCTGTGCAACCTGTGCCTGTGCCTCACCACCCTCACTGGAAAGAACTTCCTCTTGACATCTAGTCTAAATCTTCCCTCTGCCAGTTTAAACCCATAATGTGATGTATGTAAACTGTCTGCCACAGACAAAACAGCCTTACAAAACTGTAAACGGCGAAGCAGAAGATGTTTTCTAACACTCTTCATGACATTTGAATAAAAGGCAGATGGCAAGAGTGCAGTGTACTGCTATACAGGAGGAATGTTACATTATTTTCCTGATCTGGAAATGCCATTATATTATACCACTATAATCTAGAATTAACATACAGAAATCTTATGCAATCTACTGGTAGATTATAGAATAGAATTCAAGCAAATATTTAAACATTCCACTCAACAGATCTGACTTTGTCTGAAGAGGTTGTAAATAAGTTACTTGAGAAAATTCATCTGGCTATCTAACCGGAGGCAGAGAAAGGTTTTGATGAAATAAGAAATGTCTTGGTATTATAATTCAAAATTTATGAGCTATGGTACCACAGTATGGATTTTATCCTGATAGATTAAGTTGTATAAATAGAAATATTAAAGACAGATTTCTTTCTTTTTTTTTTAGAAGCCTACTAAACTATTGTCAGTGATCCAACTGTTTGGGGGGGGGGGAAAAAAAAATCCCAAGATATATTTAAACTCTGACCTCTGTCAAAATTTGGGTTTCCCAATAACAAAAACATAAAAAATACACTGCAATAAACAACTGAAGTGACATCTGACAGGACGAATTGATAACCGAAATTCTAAGAGATCGTAAACCTTTTGTTTTTAGAGGACAACCACTTGTCCTCTACAAATTTATGCCAGAATATTTAATAGATACTAATATATACTCCATGAAATATGAGAAGGAGCTAGACAGCATTCAGGGAAAACTGGATGAGACGATTAGCATTACCACACGTCAAGGCCCTACTGAGGATTCTGTCTCCAATGTAATATGGAAAGGAAAAAGTAAAATTCTTCCTCATTTCCACTCCTTTATGTAACAAACCCAATATTCTTTCAGGCATCTAAATTAGCTACTAACATCCCCTCAAGAGAAGACAACTATCCCCTGGAAGGCTAGTCTCCACCAGCAACTGCCAGTGTGCCTTTTGAAAAGCAACCCACTTATACTTCCCCTGCTTTAGATAAGGGCACTTAATCTACATATCATTTATTTCTGCCCCCTACTACTTTCACATGAAAAACAAACAAAACTAGACATGGAAACACATACAGAAAGTAGGCCAGAGGTGGAATAAAAAATACGTTTTTTTAAAGCATAAAGATGAGCTACAAAGAAAAAACAAAAAAAAAAACCACCCCACATCATACCCTGTATTATATGAGGTTTTTCTCATTTTGCTTTTTGTAACTACAAAAGTAGCATATGAATTAATTTGAGTTATAATCGCCACCAGTACAGCTGAGAAAGGAATCAACTCAGAATCATAACAAAGAAAATGAATCACTAGAAGGAATCTGGAACTTAAAAACAAACATACAAAAAATTTCTCATGGGTCATTTATTTACTGGAAATGGAAATTCCACTATACTCTATACCTAAAAACAGTAATGCATTTAATCTAAAAATAACTACATCCAGATTTCTTTTAGCTTACTTCTTTCCCCTCCCTTTTAAGTGTAATAACTGAAGTAAAAATAACCAATATACTCTATAATGCTTGCAGGACATGTTTCACCAGAGACCAACAAATATGAAGTAAATAAAAGATTCTGCCCTAAAATTCTAGCCACTTTATCTACCTTCTCAAAGATAAGTGTTCCCTTAAGAGGATTAATAGTTTTTCTAATAGTAATGCTCTGTATTTCTTTACAGGCTCAAGCTTATTCTCAGTTCACAACCTTTTCAAAAGGAAAGTCACCAGAACAGACAACTAAAATAAATGACAGCAGCAGCTACTATTAATTTGCTACTCCTTTTATGGTTTTCATCAGTAAAAAGCACTCATTTTATTTGGTCTGTGTTCCCTTTTTTTTTGCTATATTCACCCAGAGGTATTATAGCACAACCCATTCAAGACAGCCATGACCGGCTGGGAGAACAACTCCCATCATGTCCACATCCTTTTCCTCATCACACTTGAACTATACCAATAGGTCAAGTAGTTTCAATTGCCCCTTTAATTGCTATTAAAACACCTATTCAATTACCATTCCAAAAGCAACGCTTTCGCTCAACTCACATAAAACAATTCTTCCAAAGAAGTTCACTTAAATGGGTCTTTTATTGTTATGACAAACAGCCTGCTGAGATGTTATGCAAGAGTAATGTGAGCATGGTGTACTGCACATCACATGCCAAACTCTGCAAGACGTGGTTAATGAGCTACAACATCATCTGAGTTTCACCGGAAGAAGATGGGCTTGTGGTGATACATTCTTCTGTAGCCAAAGGGCACACAAAGCCCTGTTTCATAGATCTGGTAAAACAGAAAAGAATGGGAATTTATACTATACAGTTACTTCATGTAATAACAAGGTTCCTTCTCCAGGCATGTGCAGGTAAAAGCTTTGAAATAAATTTCTAGTCTCAACACTTTCCCAATATGCTGAAGAAATGACTCAAAAAAGATGTAGCCTTAGCTATACCACGCAGCTTTAAAGAACTTGCAACTGAAACACACATAAAACTTTGCTGGGTTTTTTGACAGCTAGCAGTGTGATAGCTTCATGAAGAAATGTCCTTTTAAATTAAGTGTCACTTTCTAAAGACAGCTAAACGTTTTAAAACCAAATACCTAGCAGTTCATGCTGGTGTTGATCAACCTGTTATTAGATCGTGCATGCTGAGTCATGGAGGTATCCATAAAAGCCAATTACTACAGATCAAACACCATGATCCATATCTCAAGCTTGCCTCCCTCAGTCATCTTGTCAAGTCAAGAAGTAGTTTAGAGAGTCCAAGAAAGTTTTTTATCCAGCCTAGTTCATCAATTTTCATTCCATAACTGGCAGTCAAGGCTTCCGTCACTGGTTCCCAAAGACAGATCTGTCAGACACACGCAATGGAAGGAAGAGATCAAGCTAACAAGACAGAGAAGGGGAAAAAAATAAAAAAACAAAGCCAACCAAACAAAAAAATTCACAGAGCAAGGCCAGAGATCAAGTGTAATCCTCATTCAAGTCTGATCTCCTGCGTAACAAAGATGACAGAATTTCACTCTGCCTTCATCTTGTGAATGAGGAGGAAATTGTATTAGCAGCTAATATCCCACAATTTACTTTGTTGTATTCCACCTTACAGACACTGAATTTTGATAGACTTTCACCTTAAAGTGAAAAGTTCAACTTTCACCTTAAAAGCACACAAACAAAAGCCAAAACACTGCAAAACAAAAACTAAATAACATTTTATTTCCCCAAACCCAAAAAAACTCCACACTTGTCCCTAAAAAGTATTCCTATATGACTTAATCTCTTATTAGGTTAGAAGTCAACATTTTTTCACATTCAGGCTCTTTACCTCCAGCAGATTCCTCTGAACTATTAACCGGTAACTTTTTTCTCCAATCTTCCCATATTATCCTACAACCAAGATTGTAAGTCTCACCAAAGCTCTAACTTCACTTAAATTCTTTACTACCTTCACTCTTCCCTGTAGTTGGTATACTTTTCAGGACAGCTCATAGGCTCAGGGACACATGAAGTCCCAATGGTTCAGTTTCTCATCTGACAACTCAACAAACTTTGCAAAATGCACATTGCTGCCCGAATGAACGTAGCTTAACCTGTTATCAGCACTCCATATCATTAGTCTGTCTCCATTTGCAACCTTATGCACTTGTTCAGTCTGCATATCTCTAGCAGAAATCATCTTTTTATGAAGAAGCTTACAGACTGAGCATCTTTGGACTAAAGGCATATTCATGGTACATATAACAAGCAATACCTTCATTAGACAAAGAAACTACTGAACTCCTATATATGGGAGAAGAAACATTATCAGAAAAGATCCCTATTATCTACAAGATTTAGCCCATGAACTAGTTTCTGGGACAAAACAGTACCTGGAATCTGTTGACGTATGCAAAACTATTTTTCTTACTAGCAAGAATAAGCCAGAGCTTACCATCTAATAATGAAGTCTGAGCTTCTAAACTCTCAATAATTTTAATAGCAAAATCAAAGCTCCAGCAGAAACACCAATTTTATTCCACCAATATGTTTTCTCTCCAAAATTTTTATTTTATCATGTTATACCTAGTAATAGGAAGCATTGCATCATAGGGGAAAAGCCCCACTCCTAACCATACTACATAGCATGTTTTTAACCAACAAAAATTTTGTCTAGGATCTGAAAAAACTAAACAAAAAAAAAAACTTGCAGCTAAAGATTCCATTGCTGCCTCTACAATTTCATTTAGCTAGTTAAGACTTACTGTTTTCAAACCAGCCATTTCATTTGCTTTTCTTGAAAGAGTGTGTTTACTTCCAAGAGAAGGAAATAACCCAAGAAGATTCAAGTAGTCCACACATTTACAGCTGTCTGGAAGAGTAGCACCTTGTAAAAACTGAACAGAGCTGACCTTAGCCCTGCCAAATCAGCAAGCATATCTTGAGTGCACCTGCAACACAAACTGATTAAAAAAAAAAAAAAAACAAACCAACAAAACACCACACCCCAAACACACATATTTATCTGTTTCCCTCTGAAAGCTCACAGTTGTGTAGGAAGATGTTTTATGTAAACACTGAAGTCTGGCAAAAGAAATGAGAGTATGCCAGATTTACGGGGATTTATCATTCTGTCTACAATCAAATGCTCGACCAGAACTTCAGATGAAATCTAACATCAACCATCAACACTAACTGTACTGAAAACAGAATGTGGCAGGATGCTTGAGAGTTATATTTATGAAGATCCTGTATGCATGTATTAAAATGAGAGCAGGAATGCAAGGATTCATTTAGAAATTTAAATGTAAGTAAAATGTAAGCATTGATGCAAAATTCCTCTGAGGCTTTGTGTTTAAAATACAATTTCAAGCTGTTATTTAAAAAGAAGTGGCATTTGGCACATGACCTTCTTAAGGAAAGATATGACTGGAATCAAACCATAAGGGGAAAAAAAAACGCCCTTCAGATTTACTTTGGAAGAGTTCTGCAGGAAGCAATAGCACTGAACACTTAACTTGAGCAGCAGAGCTTGATGGTCAAATATTGCTCAGTGGTGGGTAACAAAGAGGCCAGTTATAGGACAGGGCTGTGAAACAACCTCGCCTACATGACACACTCGCCTCTGGCTTGTGCAAGAAGCTGTTTGGTTGTAATGTCTGCTGGAACACCAATCCATCTCCTCAAAGAAAAGTCTCTCCCACAGAACAGGAATTCATTTTCCACAGGATAAATTTTAAAAGCAGCTGCTTTTTTCCTTTCCAATACCTGAAAACGGATACTT
The DNA here is from genome assembly GCA_013396675.1 of Eubucco bourcierii. Classification (NCBI taxonomy): domain Eukaryota; kingdom Metazoa; phylum Chordata; class Aves; order Piciformes; family Ramphastidae; genus Eubucco; species Eubucco bourcierii. The sequence continues at coordinate 462,369 of VWZE01004438.1, forward strand.
TTTTCCTTAAATTTACAATTCCTTTCCACAGAGGAAAAGGGACTGCAGATGAGTTCCCTTCTCTACACAATTGCTAAGCAGAGGCTGTTGCCAGGTCCTTACCTTCAGCATCATTCAGAAAGAGGATTTTCAAAATCCCACACTCCCTCCTAAACTTTGCTCTTCAAACTGAGAAGCAGGTCCTTTGATGAGGCAGGAATGCACAACCAGGTATATTTTAGCACAGTGTGACCAGCACTGCAGGGCAAGGAGGTCAGTCCACACATACTGAATGTTTTATATTGCTCAATAACCAACTGACAGTTAACTTGGCTTCCAAGTCACTCAAGCAAACGTTGATCCAGGTGTGTGATTTAAAAAAGATAAAATAACTAAGACATGGGTATGGGTAACAAAGACTGCCCTCCTAAATGTCTCTCAATAAACACCCTGAAATGCTCCCACTTGACAGACATTCCTGCCAGGTCTCGGAGAGGAGTTAGCCACTGAGCATCTGCCCACTCCTGACAGATGAGAAGTGCTTCCTGTTTTTCTTTCTTTTTATTTCTATTTCACTTGGGTTTTTCAACTTCCTCATTAAGTGCTTTGCTTTTGCCTTAAATACTCATTTACAAATTATTTTAAAACAGGGGGAAAAAAATCACCATAGAATTTTTTGCAGAAGGGCAAGCACAGGCTTAGCAAGTCAATTTTTTAGTACTATTTAACACGCCATTTTTTGAGTTAGGGAATAATATTAATTTAATAAACTTCTTAATTAAGGATGATGACATTTTAGAGAAGAAAAACAGTTTATTGTTACTGATTGCAAATCCTCTTTGGATTAAGCTTTGCATCCAATCATAAATAAAATTAAATTGTCTACTATGTTAGAAACATTATCCTTTTCCCACGTTACCACTTTACCCCCAAACACAAAATACGCATTTCTGCTTCCTGACCGTCAGTTTGCAAATGCTTTCTTCCTAAGTATTGGAAATCAAACCACCAGCTATACACTTCTATGTGCACATGTACCCACAGAGAGTCATACTATCCATAACACAGTAAGTTAGCCTTCTCTTTCACAGACCTGCAGGATAGCTTCATTTACAAGAACATTAGTTATGGCACTACCTATTATCCACCAGCCCCACTTCAATGACACTACTTTGCATCCTGCTGTCAATACTTAAGAAGCATTAGCAGAGAAAGGAGTCAGGTAGAAAGGGACCTGGGGGTGCTGGTTGATAGTAGGCTGAATATGAGCCGGCAGTGTGCCCAGGAAAGCAAACAGCATCCTGGCCTGTATCAGGAATACTGTGGCCAGCAGGACAAAGGAGGTTATTCTTCCCCACCACTCAGCACTGGTCAGGCCACACCTTGAGTACTGTGTCCAGTTCTGGGCCCCTCAATTCAGGAGAAATGTTGAGGTACTGGAACATGTCCAGAGAAGGACAATGAAGCTGGTGAGGGGCCTGGAGCACAGCCCTGTGAGGAGAGGCTGAAGGAGCTGAAGTTGTTTAGCCTGGAAAAGAGGAGGCTCAGGGGTGACCTCATTGCTGTCTACAGCTACCTGAAAGGAGGTTGTAGCCAGGGGGGGGTCAGACTCTTCTCCCAGGCAACCAGCAACAGAACAAGGGGACACAGTCTCAAGTTGTGCCATGGAGGTATAGGCTGGATATCAGAAGAAAGTTCTTCACAGAGAGAGTGATTTGCCATTGGAAAGAGGTGGTGGAGTTGCCATGCCCGGAGGTGTTCAAGACTGGAGGCACTTAGTGCCATGGTCTAGCTGATTGGTTAGGGCTGGATGATAGGTTGGACTGGATGATCTTGGAGGTCTCTTCCAACCTGGTTGATTCTATGATTCTGTAAGTGACCCACTTACACCAGCCCAGCATTGCCCCTCTACTTCAGGGTCATCCCATGACACCAGCCAGAGTTTTACACACCGTAAAAAACTCAGTCATCAGGTATTTTCAGGGATCTCCAGAGTGCTTTTACCACAGCACCAGAAACAACAGCTTTTTAGCCTTCAGTAACAGCCTGGAGGAGTGCAAGAACAATCTGGTCACACATCCCCAAGAATGCACCTTCCCATCCTTCCCCACTTGCAGAGAAGACCTTCTCCCACAGCAGCAGAATGGCTTTGTTCAGTGCAGCTCTATACTGACCATGGTTCCTTTAGGAGATAACTAATTACTAAGCTCCTACATAGACAGTACCTCAAGCATTATATCCATAAATCTTTTTTGCTACCTGTGTCTTTCCAGGTTGATTAGGGATAGGTGACAGCAAGTGGAGGACTAGAAATACTTACAAACTACCTAGCTTTTACAAATCAGGGTTAGTGCAAGACAGTGGCTGAATACTGGTAGTCATCACTGTTCAACACTGAAGGGGGAAAAAAAAAAAAAAAAAAGTGTTGACAAATCACAACATTCATATTCTGAAAAACAAAAAACCAGGTTTGACAAAAGAAGAATTGAGAGCTGGCAGGTTGCCCTGCCAGAAGTGACCTTATGTGCCACATGTTTCAAACATGAGAAATTATTCTTGTATGCACAAATACCACAGAGTTTTCTGGAGGACCTTAGGAAGCCATAGTCAGCAGATCAACAGCAGGCACCCACAAATGGTCTGCCCCAGCAGATACTTGCTCAGATACTTGCCTCTTATTTAAGGTTAAGGTATTTTTTGGTGAAATGGAACTCAGCTGTAGTATATAAATACACACTAGCTCCCGATTTGGAACACTAAGTTTAACTTTAAACCAGCCTTCACTAGCAATTAAAAAAATTAATGTTTAAACTTTGCTAAATTGGTAGAAGTAAAGGCCATGGATTTCACAAACTGAATGGAAAATTTACCTTTTTTCTTTTTTTCTTTTTTTTTTTTTCTAAGAGAAACTCACATTACTAACATGGGACAGCTATTTTTATGATTTCTTTCAACATGGGTTCATTTATAGGTTGGTTCTCAACTGCAAACACATGCAGTTCATTCATGTATAACTTATCCTCAAGAGAATTATAACTGCTTCTACTTCTTACCAAAAAATATTGGTTTCTGTTCTGTGGCTATCTTCTTCACTGGATGCTCCCAGAGAATTGCTATCAGTAAAAAGCAGGAGTAAGTTCTGGTGACCTGGTGAGTAGCCTTCAGCAAGTACCAAAAATGACAGACAGTGCCAGGCATAAAGCTGCTGTGTGGGTTTTATGGGTATGTACTTAAAACTTCTTCATTCTGATAGTTCTATCACAGGACACGTGACTTGCTTTCAGAACCTGCTCTGGCTAAGATGAACACATGGCTTTTACATTTCCAGCACTACTTCTCCCTTATAATTTCACTTCTGGCTTCTCCGTCTACATTCTTAAGAACATATTTAGTATTCACTGTTTAGAAGCATTAATTTGGGCATTAAAGAAAGAAAACCCGCTGAATAGCCATGGTAAAAAACAACCTTATCTTGTTGAAGTTCTCCAATAAGCAACTCCATTATGAACTGTCTATAGAGATTAAGCAACAAAGAGCAATATTACCACTGTGCAGTGTCTACCCATTCAACCCCCATGCCATGCAGAGAAGCTGCTTACAGGAAGGGAACTGCCAGCAGATTTGCATGCTTTACATCCTTTCATAATTAAAGCAATCAGGCAGCATCTCCAAGAGTGCTCTGCCACTAAAAAGACATTATTCTATTTCCACCAGTCTTCCAAAAAAAGACACTGAGCATGACAATGTGGAAAGGGCACACAAGGCTATAACAGGAAAGGAGATAAGGGAAACAATACGAATGTGAAGCATGTATCTGTCTGCTGTGGGAGAGAGAGCTCACATCCTAAAAACAGACAGGAGTTCCTCATCATAAAAATAAGTTACCATACTGGCAAGGGTTGGAGTAGCTCAGCAGTCTGAAACACTTTCAGTTTCACAAAAGTAGGGATTTAATTTTTAGATAAGCGACAGACTGTATCCGGGGAAAAACAAGGAAACAAAATACATACTCCCATTATAATTATAAACCAGTGGGGTTTCTAGTTTTACTTTAAAACACCAAAGTTAATTGCAGTAAGCCACAAAATTTGACACTTGTGCTTATGAAGCTTGGAAGATGACAATTCAACTATACAGGGTTTTTTCTTTTGTTCATTTTTTTACCATAACCCATTAGAGATTCTGGTAATTTCTTCCTTTTCTGAATGAACCGAAACCTTTGCATTTTTCTTTGAGAGTGAATGACAGAGAACATAAGCAATAAATAATAAAAATAAATAATGAACAAAGCCCCTCTAAAATATAACTTTTGACAGTTGAGAACAATGACAGGCTTGTACATCCAGACCACAGACACCACACCACCCCTGTGAAGAACAAACTGAACTTCTGAGGACTTTCACAACGTTAAACAGCGTGAAGCTTCAGTCCCATCACTGAAGTAACCTGCACAACCAGAAAGGGAAGTCAGTCAGCCCAAACCCCTTAGGCAAAGGGAAGCACAGAGCAGCTCAACCTAAGGTCACTGCAATGAGGGTACAACATCACACATCCATGTTTTCATACCACTGGTTGAGTGGACTTGGAACCTAAGCCTTAACAGAAATCAAAGTTGGTTGACTTCATGAAGCAAAATATTTGCTTTACAATCTATTTCAATCTACCAAACATTCGCTTCACATTCTTGGAAGAGGCCTTGAGTAACCTGTACTAGTGAGAGGTGTCCCTGCCTATGGCAAGGGGATGGAACTAGATGATCCTTGAGGTCCCCTTCCAACCTTACCATTCTATGATTCATTATATGTACACCACATTGATTTCTCTTGCCCCATCTCCCACACTGTTTCTTTGGGGATTCTAGTTAATGGATTCTTAGAGGAAGAGCGTTTCCCTAAAGGTCTAACCAAGCCATCCTCACTTTAGAGATAACAATATAATTAAAAGAAAAATAAATTCTCAAGTATTTAAGTATCTATGGTAGAATACAATGCATGACTAAAAACTCCTAAGTAGTCGTTAGCTGCAGGGTGTAAAACAAAAATGGTCAGCTGTACTGAAGACCATTTTTAAATTAAGTATATGAGAGTTGTTAGATGGCTGAACATCTTTCCATATTTCACATAAGAATTTCCTGAAGTACAGAAACAGTGGTTAGGAATATTAAACCATGTAACAAAGTAAAAAAAATGAAATGTCAGGGGATCAACAGGAAAGGCCAGGAGAATAGGGGAAAGTATCTTCATCAGATTGACCATTATTTAACAAAGTCAGTTAGACCATACAAAAGGAAAAGAAGGTATTATCTGTAGCTGAGGAAATGAGAGCTTTTAATGACAGAAAAAAGCAAAATAATTTATGAAAGGACAGAACAGAAAGAATCTGAAAACACAGATGCTTTAACTCATCATAAGCTGTGAGCCTGTTTGAGCACTGCAAGTTTTAAGTGTCTTTCCTCCTGGAGTACTATACGTCAAGTTTCCACCATGCCACAAACTAGACTGAAACATATTGATATTCAATGGAATCAGTGAAAAAGAAAAAGCTCAAATACACATCTTCCTCTTTTTGATTTATCTATACTGCACTTACATTCAAGCTACACAATTCATTAAACCATCATCAGAGTTCTCTCATGAATGGCTGCTTAACGGCTCATTCGAAACCAACTCCAGTTCCAGTCTGCTTCCTAAGAGATGGACAGATAAAAGAGAAAATTTAAAAAAAAAACCAACAAAACAAAACAAAAACCAACACACCCACACACATCTGATGATCTATCTTCCTTTAAAAACAGTATTAAAAAGTTTCCTTCTAGATTTGTGGGTTTTTTCACATCCGGGTAGTTTAGGATTTGGAAATCTTGTATACTTACTGAGTGGGTTGTCCTAAAGGATGCTATCCTGAATCTCCTGTGGTGAAGGATGGCAAACTACTTAGGCTGGGACTTCACTCGAATTAAGAGGAAAAAAACCATCAAAAAACAACAACACTCACTTCTTTTGACCACCTCTGCTTTCAGCAGTTCTACTTGCATAAGTTAAGTTTAACCATCACGTTCAAAAGCTATATATGAACTCATAGGTAATATAGCAGGTGCAGGAAAAGGCATTTATTCACAAGTTTGATGCCTTTTGATCAAATACCAGGATTCACTTGGAAGAAAGCAAATCATTCAGACTTCAGGGAGAGAAAATTATTCTTTCTATTCTAGAATTTTTAATGGCTCCAAACATATCCACCACAGACTCAGCGTCTTTCTCGACAGAGACCCAAACAAAGGTTACTTGTTTGGGTATTTTGCAATAGCACAATGTGACTCAGATGAGGAATTACTAAATGTACCTTCAGTTCAGGCAGTGAAACCCTGCCAAAGGAGAAATCACTTGGAAGCTCACATGGCTAGCGACTCCAACACCAGATAGTAACTGCAGCGGAGCAAAGTCATGTACAACATAGAATGTGATTACAGTGTCAAGTAAAGATACTTAAACTATCCTAAGTATTGGAAGCAGCTTGGGCAAGGCACTGTGAACCTGTGGCTATGAGTCTCCCTGGTTTTGACATTTGTGCGCCATAGTGTACATCTACAGGCAAGATAAAGCAAGTACTAGCCATACATGAGCACTCAAATCATTGTAAAACCACACAGCTAACAGCTAGTCACCTGCACTGTACTTGTATTGTTAAGCACCTGCTGTGACCTTCCTTCTGAAAGGAAACAGTACAAATTCATTGCACAGTCAACAGAAAAAGACATCACAACCTGGACTGCCCAAATTCAGGCACCTAAACATACAATACTTATTTTAAGTAGTTATTTGTTTTTCATCACTCAGTATGTCTGGTACCCCAGAAATAGCCAGCACTGAGTCAACATGAGTTCTCTGTACACATTCTTCTCTGTGTTACAGCTAATGAAGCTTTTTGTTGCTTTGCGCAATACTATTTACTCATCCAAAGAAAGAACTACTGGGGAAAAAAGTGTTCCACTTCATCCCTGTGTTTTCCCCCTCAAGCTCAAACTATTGAAAAAGTGGTCATTTTTGAGATCAGGTTCACATTTCACAAATTAGTACTAAAGTGAAACTGAAGAGTGTAACAGACAATAACTTGCTTTCCTGCACAGACCATCTATTTATGCCTTTGCACATATCCTACCTGAAGATCAGTTTTACTGAAGTGAATAATCCAGTTCTTAGACGCACTTCTGAAATTTTCAACAACTTCTCCAGCCTGATCCCAGTACCAGAAAGACAAATTTCCATACATCTGAATTTTTTATTGCCAGCTTTGCCATTGCCTTTACATTGTTTGACTATTTCTCTTGTTCGTGCCTCCCACACATTTTCAGTTTTGTTACAGATGGTCAACACTTAAAGTAAGTTTTGAGCTGTCAAGTTAATTATGACAGAGAAATGCAAAATACACCTCTTCCTTCAGCAAGCAGGGGGCAAAAGATGCCATGCCAAAGGCACAAACATCATTATGAAGATTCTCTGTATTGCTCCATCCTAGGATCTGGGGCTTTAAAACATGAGAGTAAGACTGATCTTCAATCAGTTCTAGGTCTTGTACAAACTCATTTGTATCAAATAAAGCTGAAAAGCAAAAATTTCACAGAGAAACAAGAACAGAGGCCATACACCAGAGACAGTATATTCTTCTTCTCCCTTACACTGTTCATTTAGATCCACTTGACAATGGTCAGTATTATGGCCCATTACCATCATACCTTACAGTATGACTCTAAAACTCCAGCCTCACTCCAGGCTAAAATTAGAACTCAAAGACAACCACTTTCATTATTGAAGCTGAGGTGCTGCTGAGGACTCCAAAGTTGCTACTATTTGTAAAGCTGCAGTGCCACGGTATGACATGGGACAACTTTAGCCAGGCACAGACCTCAGGTCAGCAATACTATTCAGACAGTCTTACTGGCCCATCAAGTAGTTTCCCACTTAGGCAAGAGTAGCACAGGCACTTTGCACACTATTACTAAATACCACATACAAAGTGAGTATTTAACATGGGGGTTGGAATACAGAAGTTACCACAGAGGATCATACACAACATTCGTCTTGGTCTGTATCAGTACTCACAACACACAAGCTTGCCCTACCCATTGGTTTGGTTCCACAAGAGTTGGTACTGGAATTAAACATTAGAAATAAAACTTCTCTTTCAATACTCGAAACTGCAAAAACATGGACTTGATGGGTGGAGCACTCACTGGATAAGGAACTGGCTGGATGGTCGCACACAGAGAATGGTGGTCAACGGCACAATGTCCACCTGGAAACCAGTGCCAAGTGGTGTCCCTCAGGGGTCAGTGCTGGGACCAGTGCTGTTTAACATCTTTGTCAGTGACGTGGACAGAGGAATCAAGTGCACCCTCAGCAAGTTTGCAGATGACACCAAGCTGTGTGGCACAGTCGACTTGCTAGAGGGCGGGGATCCATCCAGAGGGACTTGGACAGGCTGGAGAGGTGGGTCCAGGCCAACCTCATGAAATTCAACAAAGCCAAGTGTAAGGTCCTACACCTGGGTAGGCACAATCCCAAGCACAAATCCAGGCTGGGTGGTAAATGGCTGGAGAGCAGCCCTGAGGAAAAGGACCTTGGAGTCTGGGTTGATGAAAAGCTCAACATGAGTCTGCAGTGTGCACATGCANATGATCAGAGGGCTGCAGCAGCTCTGCTATGAAGACAGGCTGAGAGAGTTGGGGCTCTTCAGCCTGGAGAAGAGAAGGTTTCCAGGAGACCTGATAGTAGCCTTCCAATATCTGAAGGGGGCTTACAGGAAGGCTGGGGAGGGATTATTTACAAGGTCTTGTAATGACAGGACAAGGGGCAGTGGGTTTAAACTGGCAGAGGGGAGATTTAGACTGGATGTTAGGAGGAAGTTCTTTACAGTAAGGGTGGTGAGACACTGGCACAGGTTGCCCAGGGAGGTTGTGGCTGCTCCCTCCCTGGATGTGTTCAAGGCCAGATTGGATGAGGCCTTGAGTGAGCTGTACTAGTGGGAGGTGTCCCTGCCTATGGCAGGGGGTTAGAACTAGATGATCTTTGAGGTCCCTTCCAACCTTTCCATTCTATGATTCTACAAATAGAGTGAGTTAGACATAGTTGAATAAATGAAAGTGTATTACTTTTGCCTTCTGTTTCTTTTTTATGTGTATTTTTTTGCAATTGTTTCTATGAGGTATTTCCATACTTTTATTTCATTTGCACACAAAAGCACTTCCTTTCAGCAGCAGTGACCTTGCTACCTTTGACTTTATGTGTCGATCATATTTTTAACTTTTGGAACACTGGAACGAGAGCTACCTCCAGGACCTCCTCCAGACAATTCTTCATATTTCTAATCACTTCTCAAGTTATTTTGCTCATTTCTGAAAACATTAATTACAGAAAAAAAAAAGTAATCTGAAGTAGTGTTTCACAAGAACAAAACCAGGGTAAACTTTCATCCTGCTTCTGAACCTACTTCAGAGGCTTTAGATTCAGGCCTTGCTAGCAGTGAGCTCCCTTCAGGGGTTTTCCCCACATACACAAGAGATTTTTCCCAGCAGCTAGGCATACAGTCCCTTTGAATATCTATTTTTACAATTTCCTTTTCAAGATGCCCGAACTAAAACTGTACACACTAATCTCAGGGACACCATACTATTTATATATAAGGCACTGCTGGTCCTCAGCTGCCATTGTTTTACATGCAGCCATTGTGGACAACTAATACACAGAAGCCAGCATCACATTCTGCTGGGTAATTTTCCCAAAGGAAAAAAAAAATTTAAAAAAAATCATCAGTCTATTGGTGTCAAATGGCCCCAGGCTGTGATCCACTAGCAACAAAAAAAGTATTTTATTCTCATAATTTCCATCTCAGATCTTAAGTTCCTGCTCTTAAGCATAGGTACACTCTCAGCAGTCTTCCTCACTTAATGATCCTGATGCCCAAGACACTTTTTGAGGTGATATCCCTTGTGTCCTTCCAACAACCAACCTCCTCAACTAAAGATACTTCATCACATACTCACCAACACCCAACCCCAACTGCTGCTCTGCCATCATTTCATTTGGTTCAGAAAGGTTCTCCCATATGCCTCTTTCACTTTGACTTATCTACCTAGCCATTTCATCTGTAGCCTCTTTCCCCTTTCATAGCCTTCTACTTTCAAAAGTAAAAATCATCTGAGTATCAGATTAGTCTAGTTTTCACTTACGAGGAAAATACATCACTTAATCCTACTCTGTTTCAATATGAGGGAGGACCATGCTTCCTTCCTGCCTACAGCAAATTTGTGTATTTTTCACCACACACGGAAATATCTGCCTCCAGGGCAGCAGGGAGACCAAACCACCTGAGCTGATGTCATACTCCAAGGACTGAGTCACATCCCATCCCAGGTTTCACTTAAGAACTTCAGTGAGTCACCCTCTTTTCACGAGAAAAACACATGCAGAAGGAAGCGTACATCAACACAGATAAATTCAGAAAAATAACCAACTAGCTCAAAGCCTAACTAAGCAAGGGAGGAACCTGACACATCTTACCAGCTAAACACAACCTAGCCCAAGAAAGCTCAGCACAGGCAATTGCCCACACTGCTGCAAATGAAATGCTGCTGGTGATCAGAAACCATGAGTAATTCACACATGGCTCACCAGCACTGATCCATCAGGTATCAGCAAACCACTCACCAGAGGTGTAAGCATTCATCACACTCTGCAGCTGACCCAAGCCACAGAAATGCCTTTTCCAGGCTACCTTTTAACCCTACTAGCTTTGACAAGTAAAAAAAAAAAACAGTAAAACAAAAAATTTAAAAATAAGTAGGTGCAAAATAAAGGGGAGGAGGGTGTAAAGATATTAACTGATAGCTGAACATTCTTAGAATAAAACAGAGACTCAGTCAAATTCTTGCATGCAGACAGGTAGTTTATAATGAGAGGAAAGAAGAAAAGTTTCCTTTCCTAGCTGAATTTCACCTTTTCCAAGACTGTTGCTAGGTTCAAAACTCAGCCTCTTTCTTAGAATACAATTATAGAATTGTGAAGTGAACTTTATTAAATACTTGTCAGTAACTTGGCAGTTGACAGCTCAAACACTAAGCCATCAACACAGGGGACATGACCACTATTATGGAACCTTGTTGCTGGGGGCACCACTGTCTGTCAGATAAACAAATGCTAACTTAAAAGAGACTGAAATCTAAGATAAGAACAAGTTTTGGTTTTTTTTAATACCAAGGCATCAGAAATCATGCCTGAACACCCAAAGGACTCCCACAATATTGTTACCTGCAGCTACCACACATTATTATTCCAGGCTTAAAGGTGGAGCAGGACCCAGCACTTTAGCATGTGTTTGCACTGCCTGAGATAAAAGGCTACGTGCTAGCTGGGAGCTGCATGTCATCAACACCCAGCAGGAAGTTTTGGGTTACTCCATAGCTGCTGTCAACACTGCCTAGAAGATATACATACACACACACACACTCACATATACATATATATAGCTTTGACATCCTGAATCCTCAACTTCCAATCCTTTCACGTGATAAAGTTGTTCTGCTGACCTTCCTTGTAGTAGAAAAATACTGCTACATACTACTATGAAGGTCTCAAAGCATATGCTCAAGAGTTTAAGAGACTAGGACTCTATTCAGCAGACTGCTCCTTTAAAACATGCTTATAGTTTACAGTTTCTCTGGTTTTTTTACATCGTTTATGCACTTTTTAAAAATTGCTTTTAGCCAACTAATCCAAATGGGAAACGAGCAAATCTAATTTGTAACATCAGAATTTAAGAAGTAAATTAATAACTTTTCTGAACCAAGAATACAAAAGCAGCCATGCTGAATCAGACACACGATCATTTATCCTAGCCTCTGACAATGAGGAAACAGTCAAAAGCAGATGGTTATTAAAAAAAAAAAAAAAAAGAGCATTAGAACATGGCAAGCATATGATACTTCTCCCAAGTGTTCTTCCATCTGTGACTTATTTGTCTCCTTGAGTTGAACGCAATTTTCCAAGTAACTTTTCCCATAACCATCAGACTGGGAAATTGGAAATGCTGAACTATTTGCTGTGGGCATTTATATTAAAAAGTAATCAATCCCACCAACTATTGCACACCCGTTTTACAAGACTTGTGGGTAAGAATATCAAAGATTCGGACTAGACTATGGAGCTGATTTTTCCAAGATAAGGATGGGTGTGAATATACATCCAAGAGCCCTCCTTAGAACAGTTGATTTGCACTTCAGATCTAACTTAGTAGAACAGGTCAGCTGTGATTTACTGAGAGATAGCAATACGGATACATAGATTTTAAGCACTTGACAAGCAAATTTAATTCTTTCGGGGGGAAAAAAAAAAAAAGCGAGATTTTTCTGAATAACAGAGTGAGAGGTAAGGCAAGATCAAGAGTGAGGAGTAAAAATGACACGTTTTAAATAATTCTGACAATCAGCAATTAAACTGATGTAGCACTACTATCAACATATACTTAACTTTCAATCTATCACTGCTATTGTAGATAGGCTCATCAATCTCTAAATTCTAACCCTGCAAAACTGAAATGCTCTTACAAAAACAAACCTTCAGTGTATCCAGGTTTACATCCCTACAGCCAACTGCCTTATCCATTCCAGAATAAAAAAAAAAAAAAAAAAAAAAAAAATCACCATCCAAACAGAGTTGAAATTAAAGCAATAGGAAACTTCCATGGAGATAAGTCTCCAAAACAACACTGATAAGCAAGAATAAAAATAAATTCACATACATTCATGTAATAAATGTAATATGAACTAAGAAAATTTCAAAAGAACATGAATTCAAGTTAACCTTATCTAGTAGAGCATTTTACCAGAATGTTAGTAGAGTAGCTATTGTCAAGCATTCCCTCCTTTCCAGAGCCAGATTTTCCCTATTTCTACATTGCACATTGTGTAAAGTACTACTGAGGTATTAAGACAGACATCTAGAGTTGGTTTTCAGTATTTAGGTAGGCAAGGTGGGTGTGAACACTGAACTGTACTTTTGTCATGCTGTTGTGCTAAAAATTTTTTTATATCCTGGAAGATTTTTTTATTTCTGGATTTCCCTATTCCATCCACACAAGGTTAGAAAAAAAAAAAAAAGTACTTATATCTGATGACCCTGTAACCACTTCACAAGAATTTAGCAGTAAGTAATGTCAGGTTAATAAATGTCAGACAAAAGAGCTAAATTTTAAATCCTCCTTACTACAAAAATTACAAGTTTAATTGGTACCCACTTGGTGGAGATAAGACAGTGACACCATAGGGAGATAAGAGTCACAGACCAAGGACTGCAGATACGTGGCCAACAACAGTGTAAGGTCCACACAAAAGAAAATAGTAATTTTAAAAAAAATAAAAAGCAAGCTTAAATTCCCTTTTTGACTTAACATCAGAACTGCAGTGTCCACAAGACCTCCCCCTCCTCCACCAGAACAGGAGGAGGGATATGTGCCCTGGGAGCTGCTGTTTCTTAAAAGATTAACAAGAAGTGTTGCTAAACCAGAGCCTGCAGGCTCCAACAGGGCCTGCCCCAGTCTTGGCAACTTCCATCATTCTGCTGGAACACAGATCAACAGGGAAACAGTGCAAGAGTCCGTACCTGCCTCCGAAATGCAAAAGGGGGGTTACCGGGCTCAACACTAATTCCAGCAAGAGAAGAACATGAAAGGTGTGTCATGCTGCCCTCAGTACAATACGACACTTTGCAGCTGGTACTCTCCAAACAGAGCTTCAGCAGTCCTGCTACAGGAGCCCTGCCCAGGCTAAGGAAGCAGAAAGAGCTTCTGCTGCAGCGCTACACAAACGACAGCACCAGCAGCGGCCCTGCTTCAGGGAGAAGAGCGAGTTCCAGCCGCTTGGAAAGCAACGAGCTCCGAATGCTTGCAGGCAGGTATGGCCTGGGTGATTGCCCAAGCACATAGAGCTTTCTAGATCCCACACAAAACTGGAGGCCGAACCCTCAACTAGCACTCAAGAAAATACTGCAGTAAGTGTAAACAATTGGAAAAAGGAGTCTAACACCAGAAGACAAAGCCTGCGAGAATCTCATTTTATAGTGTATGATTTTAAAAAATGGCAGAGGGTCATAAGGGAAAACTACCAAAGAATAAGCTCATCGGGATAATTCTGCTGCTGAAATAAAACCCACTGCTTATCACTCGTGTGAGTCTGGCTTACTAGAAACAAGCAGAAGTTGAAAGAGAAACTCCACAGTAAAATATATCACTTCTAAAACTGAAGTAATTTTTCTTTTTTTTAAATACTGCAAAGGACAGAAAATGTATTTAAAGCAGAGCCACTGGTAGCAAGCTTTCGTCACTGTCATAGATTAAGAAATGCAAGAAGCAAGAGCTCTTAAACATCTCCTTTTCCCCTCCAAAAAGTGCTTCTGCGTAACTTAGTAGCTTCATTCCCCTCTTCCTCCTTCTCAATTTATGACGCAGGAAAAGCCATTTAGGACGAAATTGTGACATAGCACATGAACTTCCCTCCCAAATGTCACCCAGGGGTAACTGGAATATTACTTCATGCTGCAGCTCTCAAGTTTCTCAAGTACATATAGTCTGCATTCTTCATGCTGCTACTAACAATTTTTTACAAAATCCAGCTAAACATAAGAAAACATTTGAACAAGATCTTTCTCCCACAAACAAATTAATAGGCAAGAACATTCACAGACCTCACTTCTCAGGGTAGTCTGGCCCTTTACACGACAGAGCAGGGCTTCCCGATATAATAACCAAGAGCAAAACATTCATATGACCAAGACCACAAACCGCTTCTCCAGTCAATGCCCTCCCACTTCCTTCATCCCAAGACTCAAAGCCTCAACGCGCACTCCCTCCTGCATCCAGAAGATGCTGTCTGTCGCAACACATCAGGCCAGACAACTCCTTGCTGCTATCCCAGACAGAAACTACCTGCAGCCCAAGCTCTGCACCTGCACGTTAAACCCTTACGCGTGGACTCTTCATCACTGCGGTGAAAGAGCGAGTCAGATCTAAGGGGTTCACCAGCTGCATGCATTTCAAACTTTGAGTTTGACACCAGCTGATATCGACTGGACATGTGAAGGCATGCAGCGAGATGAACAAAAGTTATAACGTCTAACTCTTAAATCTGCAGTCAGTAGCTACCCACTCGGGCAAAAGCAAGCAAATGGGCATCTTCTCTGTGCATTCGTTTTGCAAAGCCGGGCAAAAATTACGAGAGATTGACAGCCGGGAGGCCCCTTTTGGTCCGTTATAAATGTGCTTCTTTTCAGACTTTGTTCTACTGCCAAACCATTTGTTTTGCGCGACTGACTTTACAGAGCGCGCAGAGGATCGAGCGCCCAGGGAAGATTTCCCGGTCCGGGCTGCCCGTGCCGGGGCCGAGGGAGCTTCACCTCTCCGCCCCCCGCGCCAGGCTCCTTGCAGAGATGACGCTGTCGCGACTGAGGTCACCCGGCCCAGTCAAAACCGAGTCAAAACCGGAGAAAATAAAATAATACTCATAGTGACCAAACCACCGATGTGGTCGGACAGTCCCCGCCCGAGACGGCAGAGGATCAAGGAGCCGGAGGAGAGGAGCAGCCGGCCGACAAACACCCTGCAAGTTTCTTGAAGACCCTTCCCGCCGGGAAACACCGGGAGCCGGCGGGGCCGGACGCCCCGCTTCTCCAGGCCACCCTGCACTGCGCCAGGGGCCTCACCTGCCGTGTCCCAGATGGAGATGTTGTAGGGACCCCACTGCTTCAGGTAGAAGGCACCACCGACGGTGCTGACCGTCTCCTGGAAGCGCCTCTCCATGTAGCGGTGCAGCAGGGAGGTCTTGCCCACGTTCATGTCCCCCAGCAGCACGACCTTCCCGTCCGGCTTCTTCATCGCGGCTCGGCTCGATTCAGTTCGGTCCGG
>VWZE01004438.1:482148-520596 GCA_013396675.1 Eubucco bourcierii
TGGCTTTGTTGAATTTCATGAGGTTGGCCTGGGCCCACCCCTCCAGCCTGTCCAAGTCCCTCTGGATGGATCCCTGCCCTCTAGCAAGTCAACTGTGCCACACAGCTTGGTGTCATCTGCAAACTTGCTGAGGGTGCACTTGATTCCTCTGTCCATGTCACTGACAAAGATGTTAAACAGCACTGGTCCCAGCACTGACCCCTGAGGGACACCACTTGTCACTGGTCTCCAGGTGGACATTGTGCCCTTGATCACCACTCTCTGGGTTCGACCATCCAGCCAATTCCTTATCCAGCGGTGCTCCATCCATCAAGTCCAAGTTTTTCCAGTTTGGTGACCAGGATGTCATGTGGGACAGAGTCAAATGCCTTACTCAGGTCCAAGTAGATGACATCAGTTGCCCTTCCTTTGTCCACTGTCTCTGTGACTTCATCATAAAAAGCCACCAGATTTGTCAGGCAGGATTTGCCCTTGGTGAAGCCATTGATGGTTACCACCAATCACTTCTGGTTTGTTTTCCATTTACCTTAGCAGAGCTTTTAGGAGGATCTGCTCGATGATCTTGCCAGGTACAGAGGTGAGACTGACTGGTTCTGTAGTTCCCAGGGTCATCTTTTTTTTCCCTTCTTGAAGATAGGTGTTATGTTTGCCCTTTTCCTGTCTGCCATGACCTTTCAAATATGATGGACAGTGGTTTAGCAACTTCATCTGCCAGTTCCCTCAGGACCCGTGGGTGGATCTCATCAGGCCCCATGGACTTGTGCACATTCAGCTTTCTTAGGAGCTCTCAAACGTGATCTTCTACTACAGTAGGCAGATCTCCTAGTCTGTACTTTTACCTTCTGAAACTTGGACATTCTGGTTGGAGCCCTTGCTGTTGAAGACTGAGGCAAAGCAGTCATTGACCATCTCAGCCTTATCCATATCTTTTGTCAGCAGCTCTCCATTTCCCTTCTGTAAGGGTCCCACATTCTCGCTAGTCCTCCTTTTCTCACTAATATACCTGAAGAAATTCTTCTTGTTCCCTTTAATGTCCCTGGCCAGATTCAATTCTAGCTGCACCTTAGCTTTCCTGACCTGATCTCTGGCTGCACGAACAGTATCCATCAGGCCTAGTGCTCGTTTGGACCTGGTAACACAACTAAACACTCTGACACAGCCAGGGATATGCATTTATCCGCTACTATGCACCTCCCATTCACCACTTGCTTAAAGGACAATCTCTGTTTCAGGGTAATTGTGGTAGAGTTAAGACTCTAATAATTCCAAATTATAAACATAGAATAGGAAAATTCCAGAGATGTTGAATAGGAAAAAAGTAAATAAAATAGAGGATTGGTTATAAGAGAAAAATAATAGATAAGTCTATATAATTTCATACATTTGTTGGACTACTATAAAGTCTGCTGCACAAACTGTTCTATCTCCTGCCTCCTCCTTTTCTCCATTCTGGCTGATCTTGCATGGCTACACTAACCTTGGCTAAGTAGATAGCAGTGGGGCCTGGTTTTCTCTTGCAGGGGGAGAAGAAGGTGGCTGTTAGCCTCTTCTGGATTTGTCCAGCAGGGGATCATTATGTTATTTTAAAATTGTAAATAATTGTAAATATCTGTAAATATATTTTGTACATGTGTGTTGTATTATATGCCTTTAGATTTTAGTTTTGTTGTAAATATAGCTTTATCTTTTGCTTCCAAATCTTCAGAGCTAGTCTGGCAATTTTATTTTGGAGGGTAATTTTAACCCTAACATAGTAATCTACTTCTATTAATTGTATGCAATAAGATGGGAGAGTACTGTGCATTTTTTCATATCTTTGGGAGAATTTAGGGAAATGGTGACATGGACAGGTCCCAGGGATGTGGAGGGACCCCTTAGGTAAGCCCTTAAATACTGGGTGAAGTTTTCAGCAGTCTGAGCTTCCACTGACCTCAAGAGAACGTTTGGTCAGCACAGCGTAGTGTGTTATGTTATTGCTACTGACATCTCCTTGTAGGAATGCCCTCTAATCTACAGTGTACAATTTAAGTCACCTGTTGTTCAAGTCAAATGGCTCAGGATAGTCTACAATGCAATATAGATAATAACAGAGCGCATGTGAAAATATCTGGGAAAACATCGAGAGTCTGTAATTTGCTCTCTAGCCCTTAGATGCATAGGCCTGTTGCAAGATAATTTACCCAGATCACTGAGTTGTCTGTAGCAGATCTCCAGCACAGCAAGTATGGGCATGAACAAGGTCAAAAGTTGCTTGATAGAAATGGACACACAATATTTACTGTTTGGGTAGTGCGGGCCACACACATTGTCTGGGTTCACTTGTTTTTCATTTTAGAGCATCTGAAGACACTATTTTATTACAGTGAGGTTGCTCATTAGTCTTCCTAGCAGCATGGGGATGCAGTCATTGTGGTTGGTCTCAAGGTGTTCTGGAATTCTGTTGCTTGGGCTACCTTATGGAGGTGATAGGAAGTTTCCTACCAATTTCTGTGCTAAATAAAACCCCTCAAGAATGGGAATGTCAGCCTTGTACACCAGCCAAAACCCTGACCCAATAATGACCGTACTGGCATCAGGCTAACTCAACCTTTCTAGTCTTCTACAGTACAAAAGCTGCCTAATTTTGCAGCAGAAAATTAGAGCCTGTTTCTTTGCTTTCCTTGCCAGCCTTTCCTGGGTATTTTTATATATTGTTCTGGCTGTGGGCCCCATTTGATCTCCAGGCTAACAGTATTTTGTAAGTCCACACAGGGTGAAATATTTGTCACAGAGCAGGGTTGGCTTTTGCTGAGCCAATCTTTTGGAGACAAATTGAGCAAGTGGTTGAAGGTGTACTAACTGCTGTCCCAGATACGTCACTTTGCATTTCAGTCATTTCAGTCTGTTTCTCCTTTTCCCCAGCTGGTAGTGTTTCTGTAGGATATTAAACCTCCATGACCAGAAGATCACTTTCTTGGAGGTATCACAGGGGGTCTGAATAGGACTGTTGGTAATGATAAATGAGGTACAAACTGCTGAAAGAAATGCACTGCTTTTTAAACACGGACAAATACGTAAAATCGCAAAAATCACAGAATATTAGCATTTGGAAGGGACATCCAGAGAACAGCAAGTCCAACCCCCCCTGCCAAAGCAGGATCACCTAGGGTAGTCCACACAGGAACAAATCCAGGCAGGTTTTTGAAGTCTCCAGAGAAGGCGAGTCCACAACCTCTCTGGGCAGCCTGCTCCAATGTTCCATCACCCTCAGTGTAAAGAAGTTTCTCCTCATGTTGAGGTGAAACCTTCTCCTTTCATGAGGCCTCAGTTATCTAGTGAATCTTAGACAAGGCCTTACAAACAAAAGAGATGGGCAATAAAGAAGACTTATTCCCTCATCCTCAAAACATGCTGGCATTCCAGTGGTTTATTTGTTGGACCTCTTCACAAGGCATGAGGTCACTGCAAAAGCTGTGAACAGGTAGCAGTTTGTGAAGCATGGCAATTTCTGCCTTTGTTTTTCTGTATTGCCTTCCTTTATGACTTGTTTTCCCTAAATGAGCATGCAGGCTCATTAAACAGAAATATTTGTACTCATCACATTCCAGACAGCACTAACTACAGCACACTCTCAAGGCACTCTCTTTTAGGCTACAGAGCCTGAAACAGCCTGAAACATCACATTGCCACTGCTCTGTCTGCCTATTTATTCTTATGTAGACTAAGTTACTCCAATTCACAGAATAATCCACAACCTAGAAGCCCTAATCAAGGGAAACTGTACTGCATCTCAAATTGTGAGTTAATCTGCTTTCTCTAGGGTTGCATTTCCATTCCTTTCTCCTTTTCCCACTCCTTTCCTTGTTCTGGCACTAGCTTCTGCTTGACCCTTCCCTGAGCCAGTTGAGCTGGATGAACTCACGAAAAACTAGTTCAACAGTGACAGCAGTATTCTGGTAGCTTACTGATCAGCACTTACGCAGTGTAGAGGAGGCTGATAAGAGCCTGTGGTTGGGACGACTGAGCTTCAGTTCCCTGGGGCTTCAGCTGCGCAGCATTGGTTGCTCATGCCAGGTGAGATACACAGGCTTTTGCTTCCCCTTGGCAGGTGTCCCTGCTCTGCCCCCTCTCCAAACCTTGCAGCTCTTGGAGCACCTGAGTTGTAGGACGGTTTTCTTTCACCAGGATTGGACAAGTGTATCACTATATTACTTCTGCCTGGTAGATAACCAAATCACAGCTCACTGAAAATAGGATAGGCAAATAAACCAACATAAAAGATCCTTATCAGGGAACAGCCTGACCTGGGTGATTAGAATCTGCCTGTGTAACAGACAACTGAAAAGAAGGTCTTAGATGGGAACCATGAGGCAAACTGAAGCTGTAGAAGCAGCCACTGAGCTGTAGTAAATTCTTCCCCGATCCTACACATGGTAGAGATACAGAGGAAAACAGGGGCTCAGGAGGAATTCTCCACCCATGTCTTCTGTAGAAGTTAATGTAGCCTTCATTGCTCAACTGTGAGTCAAGTTTTCAAACCAGCATTCTTCAGCAAGGAATCTGAGTTTGTGGACAGCTGGCAATGTGTGGAGAGAGTAGCCCTGTTGTGTCCATGCCATAAGCCAGCTCGGCTCTATCTTCACTTCTGATTCACCAAAAGCATTCAAGTCTTCCGATATTTTGTACCTACCTAGACTGATATCTTTTACTGTATAAGGGAATCGGTGCTTTCATTTTTCCTATACTTTCTGATACATGAAAGAAGAAAATACTTTTTAAACTGAATTTCATAGTGCTTACTCACAAAATGACATGCAAATACAGGAGAAGGGGCCTGACCAGAAAGTAAGCAATTGCGATTCAAAGCAATCACAAAGGAAGAAGTTCTGTTAAGTGCAAAACGTGAGTATTGCATAGATTTCTTTTTTATAACTGCATCATTTTACAGTCTAATTGAACTCTACTAACACATGACAACCCAAGGCTCCTGGAGTTTAACAGAGCCCTGTGCATGGATCTATACAGAGGTCTATACGCCTGCAGCAAGTTGCAGAATTATGGCATATAAAAAATATTTTTTACTTTTCCCAGCACCATGAAAGGGACAGACCAAATTAGCTGGCAGTAAAACACAATTTGCTTTAGTCTTTACAAACTCCAAAAGGTTATCATTTGTGTCCAATGGACTGCAGCACTCCACAAATGGGAATCTGCATGCAGGTTTGACAAAGTCAGATGGCACAATTCTAGTGACATGTGAACCCAAGGGAATACAACTTGTAACTTTTAAAAGTGAAGTTATTTCATTACACAGGCTTGTGCCAACTGGAAGAACTTTATTTTTATTTGCAAGGTCAATACTGTTGTCATTAGAATCATTAAAGAAGTAACACATACAGGACAGACTTGTTTTGAGCTGAGCCCACCTTATTGACATTCATGCCTGTCAAGTCTCTTCTGCATTTTGTACCCTGTTTTTAAGGAATTTCACTCAGCTGTGAGCCATAGCTATTCCCTGTGAAGAAATTTGTGTTGTGCCAAGCCTGTCAGCATTGTTTCTGGTCAGGAAGAAAAGGCCACTGTAATGTCACAGACAACTGCCTCAGGGCAAAATCACTTACAGTCAGGAATTGCACTTTGTCCTGCCTCCAGCCATGTTGCTACACTTTTATTTCACCTCTTGGCTGGACAACTCATTGTGTTCCCCTTTTTTCCTTCCTCTTTGAAGTCCTCCCCACCCATACAGTCAGTATGTAGAGCAAATGGGGACTCCTCTGGGCACTTGTTAAGGATCAAATGAATTTGATTGAATTAGACAGCAAATGAGAGCTGTCTTCTTTTTATCCCTTTACAGAAAGATAACATTGTGACCTTTAAAGAGTAAACTGATCACTGTGCAATTAAATTTATCACAATGATTTCTCCTAAAATTGAATCCTTCACAGGCACTGTCTACATATACCTCTGGCCCTCGAGTGAGAGATGCATCAGTTATTGGTGCATAATAGAACTTATTTAGAAAGGAAATACTAATGTAGCTAGGAGTATATAGACAGTCAAGATTTACTTACACATGTGAAGATGGAAATTAAGAGGAGAAAAGATGACCAAAGCAGAATTTAGAATATGCAAATAAAATTGATGCCAGTATGTTTTTTGGAGAATAATACTGGACATTTCTATGTAAGTTTGTAGTCTTCATATTAGAAACTTACTGTATAAAATTTTTGATTCCTCTTCTAGTCCTAGTTTAGAAGTGGAAAAAATGCTATGATGATTTTGTTAGTAACAATTACATCTGTAACAAAAAATCTTTCCCTCCTAGAATATGAAAGATTTCATAGCTGCTTTCTAACTTGAATAAAGAGACAAAAAGAGTATTTCAGACCTGAGTTGACAGCTAGTTATGTGGGCCTTCACTGCACTGTACAAAGTATCTAGGCACTAAATTCTACTAAAACAACCCTGAGTTTTGTTAAAACTATCTCCAAACACAGCATAAGGGCAACATCATTATATCTGCCATAGCATGATATCCAGCAGAGAGTTTACATAAAGATGATGCATTCAGAATTTCTTATTTTTCTGTGCTTTTAACCATATATTTATAAATAAACTGCACCACAGTGCACACATTTACATCACAGTATTTCTGGGAGCTGATTTCTGTGCCATTCTTTCAAGTGCATTTTCAATGTCATTAGTTAGAAATTTGCTGTTGATTGATCTTATGAAACAGTTCTGTTTTGCTTTTGCCCTTTCTTCTTTAATAACCACGTTTTTCATCATTACTCATGTCGGATACTCCTCCAGAATTCTTATTGAGATCAGTGGAACTATTCATAGCCAAGGTATGAATAAGTGTGATGGGGTTTGACCTTCAGCCACTTCAAAAAAAAAAACAAAATAAAACCCCAACCAAAACTTCTCCTATCTAATTATTATAGATATAATCCTGCTCTAAATTCAAGTGCAAAACCTTTTTGTCCTGCTATAATAAAATTCTCCTCTATAGAGTTCTGTTATAGGGGGGAAAAATGATGTAAATGATGCTTGTTGAAGCAGCACTCTGGCATCCTGTTTCTGAATCGCTGCTATGAATTATATGCTACTGTTGTGACATCTTTCCAGACTGTAGATGCTGCTGTGTTTCTTGGGAGCCTGGAAAGTTATCTAGAAAAGAAACCTGTTGCTGATGATTCCCTTTATAAAAGCAAGCTGCTGAAGTAATTGCCTGGTCTGGCTTCAGCTCTGAAAATATTATTTGAAAATTCTCTTGCTTGCTTTTTCCACTTCAAATGGCAAGTGGGAGGGAGGTAAACAAAACTGCGGATTTCTGTGTTGATTTGGACTGGGGGCAGTTTCACTGAAATGTTGCTCAAATTGCTTATAGGAAAAAAATCAGTTCTGTATTTGTCCTGACCCATCACTGATCAGTTCCAGCAGCTCTGAGTATAAGGTATCCCAATCTCTCTTCACAGCTGTGTTTAAAAATTCTGAAAACAGAGAGAATATTTGAAATCATAAAGGATGAAAGAAGGAAAATGCTTGAGGGAAATATTTCTCCTTATTATGACATTTATTTGTTTTTTTCATAGAATGTACATTGCTTTTATCCTTTTAACACACTAAGTAAACGGCTTCTGTGAGATAGAGGGAGCTGCAGAAACTACTAATGCTTGTTGATATTTAATCTAAATCCCTACGTTAAAGAGAAGTGCTGGGTTAAACTCATCCCAGATTTAATATGATGTAATCTATTTGACTTCAAACACCTGTTTCTGTCAAAGCTGCTCTATTTAAGGAGTAAAAATAACAGAGTGAAGAGTGATTTTAGAAACACTGGAGATGTTAAAGTAAGATTATTATTGGAGTGAGCATGTTCCTATTTAATTAAAATAAAGAAACTTGTAATTTTCTAAAGCTCACATAAGATTACTATAAAATAACATAGCAAGACTGCTATTCTTAAAACAAAAAAAGGAGAACCTTAATTTGATATAGACAAATGAAACTGATTAGAAAAAAAAACAATTTAAATTAAAAGGTGAAACAAAAGGGGAGCTGTCCAAAAGACAAGAGAAGAGGATACAAAGTATAAAACAAAAGCTGCATTATAGAATACATACACGGAAAAAGAGAGTGAAAGAGAAAAGAAAAATAAATAGAAATACCCACTCTGGTTGCAAGACATTAGTGACTGTAGAAAAAGTTTTCCATTCTCAGTGAAATGGCAAGTAGGAACTGATCATATAGCCTGTTCCTGGTCAGCAGAGAGCTAAAGTATTTTCTTAACTCTGACTATTAACTGTTAAAAGCATATGTAAATAATGCCTTTGCTAAAATTCTTTAATAAAGATGGATGGACTTGAATTTAAATTCTGCTGTGAGATTCTCACTAGGTTTATAGATTAGGCAACTTCTGAACATACCAGCAATAACGGGCAGCAACAAAAGGAAATAAAAAGCAGCAGAGTACAAACGGAGAAATCACAGGAAGCACTTCCTAGCTCTATCCTTCAGAGCAGGTAGAAAGAAACACATCAACTTCAGCAAGCATTAGGTCAAAGTCTGTATTTTGACACAGATGGAGTGCAAGTTCACAGTGCCTCTATTCATTTTAAGTACGTCTTGCAATCATAAAAGAGAAAATATTAGTAATAAACCTTTGTATGAAGGCACAAGAACTGTGACAACTTGAAACTCTATGCCTTACAACAGGTAATGGCTTCAAACTTGAAAGAAGGTAGACTGAGCTTAGATATAAGGAAGAAGTTCTTCTTTGTGAAAGTGGTAAGACATGCCACCCAGAGAGACTGGGGAGGCTCCATCCCTGGAAGTGTTCAAGGCCAGGATGGATGATGCTTTGAGGAGCCTCATCTAGTGGAAGGTGTCCCTGCCCACAGCAGGGGACTTGGAACTAGATGATATTTAAGGTTCCTTCCAGCCCAAATCTTTCTGCGATTCTCTGGAGAACTTTTTCTTTTCCAATGCATGCTTACATTGCAGAAATTTCTGTCTGCCCCCTGCTCACTGCAGGGTGGTTGGACAAGATGACCTTTGAGGGTTCCTTCCAACCCGATGCAATCTGTGCATCTGTGAGTATTTGCCTTGAGGAGGCCAAAAGTTGAACACAAGGCTAGACTAATGGAAATCATGAAGTACCAGTCACTAGTTCTCAGACACTTGTAGCATTTACCAGGAAAGTGGTCCTGTATGCTTGCTCTGTTTCACACTTGAATCCTTCTCACCTCCATGAAAGGAATATTTTTATGAAGCAGCCCCCAAATTACTGCAGTTACATAAACTGAAATTTGGGTCATCCTGTCTAAAAATATTAATATAAAAGCCATGGCATTTCAGGAGTTGAAAACAACAGCTTATTTATCCCTTCTGTGGGACACCCTGATATCAAGGTGTGGTCAGTGTAGGAGGTGAGTGCAGAAAGGGGCTGCAAAGGACTCCCAAATCCCAGGCTGACTCAGCCTCTCTTGTAATTTAGACCCACGTGGAGAAAGAACAAATTAAGTAGAGTGGATTTCAGGAAATAGTGTAATCTACACTAAAACTAACCCTCAAAATGTAGAGATAGTAGTTATTATAGAAATTAAAAGGTTTTGCCAAAAACTGTGTAACTTAATAAAAATTTACATGAGAGCAGATGTTTAGCCTTAAACTGTCTTAACAATCTGATAGCAGTGGCAACTGATTATTCTGGTCTTTGCAGCTTCCTCCCATCTGGTCTTCTGCTTCTGAGACATTTTTCTGTTTGACTCTTTTATTAGGTCTCACTGGCAAGGCAAGTGGTTGCTTGTGCCCCATTTGCTTCATGCTGGAAATAAAATTGAACCACAAGAGGCTACAGAAATAAGTGGTTCATATTTTCACACTGCTAAAATAAACATTAACTCTGAGCCCTCAAATGTGTTCGGGAGATCTGACACAGAATTCATCAGGCACTTGTAATAAATTGTTAACTATTAACCAGTAAATGAAGGCTAGTTTGGTCACATTCTGAGATCAGCCATTGCCAAGGGATGAGACAATTCGTGACCTTGCAAACTGTTTCTGATTGCAGGAGGGGGAAAAAAAAAAAAAAAAAGCTTTTANATCAACTGTTTGTGCCTGTTAATTGCATTAACATAATATGATAACAAATGCAGCAGTAAAAGTAACTGCTCACTGGAGCGTACTCAGGGGCTAATAGTCCAGCACCCGGTTTTGACATCATTTATCTGAATTATCACGGCTGTTTTCTAGCTTTCTTTACAGTTTTTCTTCCAGAAAACACACACACACAAAAATGGCTGTGAGTGGGCTCTTAAGACCTCAGCTCATCATGGGAGGAGGCATCCTGTGAGGTGGAACTCATCAAAAAGTAATAGCAAGAGTACAAATCTGGATTACCTGACTGTAATCTGGATATGCTCCAGCAATTCAATGTTTTTCTTGTAATGAGTGGCCCAAAACTAAACACAGTATTTGAGGTGCAGCCTCACCAATGATGAGTACAGGTAGACACTGTGTTTGATGCAACCATCCTGACTTGCGTCAAAAATAGTGTGTTCAGCAAGACTAGGGAAAAGATTGTCCTGCTGTACTCATCCCAGGTGACCCTGCACCTTGAATACTGAGTTTAGTTTTGGGCCTCTCACTACAAGAAAGCCCTCCAGAGCACATCCAGAGAAGGCCAATAAATATGGTGAAGTGTCTAGAGAACAAGTCTTCTGAATAGTGGCTAAGGGAATTGGAGTTGTATAGCCTAGAGAAAAGGAGGCTCAGAAGAGACCTTATCACTGTCTTACAACTACCTGAAAGGAAGTTGTAGTGAGGTGAGCATCTGTCTCTTCTCCAAAGTGAAGGACAAAAGGAAACAGTTTGAAATTACACCAGAACTGGACATTACTAGGCTAACAGTTAGATTCAATGGTCTTAAAAGTCTTTTCCAACCTAAACAACTCTAAGCTCAAACAATGATTCTGTGATCTTAATCGAGCCATGGATACATGGTGTACCCTGTCCTAAAAGCAGCCTTCTGCTTGCTTTCAGCCTGTGAGTCATATTTGTCCCTCATAGTTTGTGGACTGAACATAAGTCAATGAAGGAAAGTGTTTTTGAAGGCCGTCTGTCACCCTGTCAGCTGAGGTAGGTGTCCCTGGGGTGAATTGCTTCACATTTATTAACAGTAAGCTTCATCTTTTGTGTTACCCCTCCAGTTCAGTCCAGTCAAGATTCTCTGAATTTCTACTTTCTTTTTTTCTGGACACAGGTAAACAAAGGAACTTGAAGCAGGAGGGATAACTTGCCAGAAGTGAAAACTAAGCAAATATGGTGAATGTTTGAGTTCCCTCTGTGGTCAGTGGAGCTAAATGGGAATCTCACCACAGCAATTTACTCCACATAGCAAATAGAGTGGGGCCAAAACCACCTTCACAGGCAAATCACAGTATGATGGCCAGTGTTAGAGAACATAATCCTACATGTTGTACCATTTCTGAGAGCTACCTCATTCATCTTTCTTCTTTAACTGACCTTTCATTTTTCTTTACATACCAAATCATGTCATATCCAATACAGAAACTTGAAACCACCTGCTATTAGCTTTTTGTCACAATGCAACACAGTGTTCATTTCTAACACACTTTCCACTCATCTGTTACATTTTTGTTCCATAAAAACACCTCGGCTGTCCCAGTCTGATGTTTAACCAAACAATGCCACCTTGGAAATCATAGAATCATAGAATGGTAAGGTTGGAAGGGACCTCAAGGATCATCTAGTTCCAACCCCCTGCCATAGGCAGGGACACCTCCCACTAGTACAGGTTACTCAAGGCCTCATCCAATCTGGCCTTGAACACATCCAGGGAGGGAGCATCCACAACCTCCCTGGGCAACCTGTTCCAGTGCCTCACCACCCTTACTGTAAAGAACTTCCTCCTAACATCTAGTCTAAATCTCCCCTCTGCCAGTTTAAGCCCATTGCCCCTTGTCCTGTTATTGCAAGACCTTGTAAATAATCCCTCCCCAGCCTTCCTGTAGGCCCCCTTCAGATACTGGAAGGCTACTATCAGGTCCCCTCGAAGCCTTCTCTTCTCCAGGCTGCAGAGCCCCAACTCCCTCAGCCTGTCCTCATAGGAGAGCTGCTCCAGCCCTCTGATCATCTTTGTGGCCCTCCTCTGGACCCGATCCAACACTTCCATGTCCTTCCTGTGCTGAGGGTTCCAGAACTGCACACAGTACTCCAGGTGGGGTCTGACGAGAGCAGAGTAAAGGGGCAAATCTCCCTCTTCGGTTACAATGTTTTAAATATGTTCCTAAACTGGGTGAAAAAAAAGCTAGCATAGCTCAGCCAGACTTTCAACAGGCTTTAGTGAGATCTGTTACACGAGGTTAAAAAAGATCCTAAGTAGTTGTGGGCCAAGTCTGATAAAAATATTAGGGTAAACATACTAGGGATTTTGTTAATACCCACTGTGCATGATTTCCTTTGAGGCTCCAAGTTTCCTTTTGTAACTTTCAGAGGATTTTGTTTTAAAATGTGCAATGAGATAGTAATTCAGAATTAACTGCACATTTGTGCAATGCCATTGTTTCATGACCGAATGCTCAAGGTCATCTCTTTGACATTTTTTCCAGTAAGAATGATGAGGAAAAAAACCTTTTCCATTTGACCCAAATTATGTCAGAGAGGCGACCTGAGTCAATGTATCTTACAGCAGAAGCTGTGGGCGGCAGTTATGATAGCCTTAACTACGTGGAGCTGTAGTTATGTATGTTTCTGCCGTGCAGGAATACCCATAGGGGTGTTTCTACTTTGGCTAACAAAATGAGGATTTTACTGTGTTGCTTCAACTTCCTTTTCCTTCATCAGAAAATGAAAGCAGAAGCTCTCTGCTCACATGTACCATCCCTCACATACACTGTACAATTCACAGGAATATGTCCAAAATCGTGAGAGTTCAGTGATTGTGATCCTTGCATCCTCCATGATGATGTGAAATTATATCCTCCCACCCATTAAATGGCTCAGAAGGAATTCTAGTTTCTGCAGTTCTATGGGGTTTGTGGTGATTATCCAGAGAAGATAATCTTTGGAAGGCATTCTGGAAGAAACTACAACCTAAACTGGTGTCTAGTCTCACATGATGGTACATAGGAGTTTTGTGGATTTGTTTTATCATGTCTAGAAACATGAACTACTCCAGTCACAATAGGATATTCAGGGTATGACTGTATTATGGGGCATGAAGGCACCTCTCTGTTGCCAAGTCTGGATGCTTAAAAACTTGTGTCCTGATTTAATGCAATTAGAGTCATAGAATCACAGAATCCTTTAGGTTGGAAGATACTTTTAAGATCACCAAGTCAAACCATTGACCTAACACTGCTAAGTCCACCACTAAACCATGTCCCTAAGTGCCACATCTACTGTCTACCACTTCCCCGAGCAGTCTGGTCCAGTGTCTGACAACCCTTTGGGTCAATAAATTTTTCCTATTGTCCGATGAAAATTTCTCTGGCACAACTTGAGGCCATTTTCTCTCATTCAGTCACTTGTTACTTAGAAGAAATCGGCCTTCGGCTTGCTCCAACCTCCTTTCAGGTATGTAAATACCTCCTTTTCCTCCAGACTATAAAAACCCAGTTCCCACAACTGCTCCTCACAAGGTCTGTTCTCTGGGCCCTTCACCACTTGCTGTCCTCCTCCGGACACACTCTAGCACCTCAATGTCTTTCTTGTAATGAGTGGCCCAAAACTGAGGTATTTGAGGTGTGGCCTCACCTATGTCGAGTACAGGGGCATGATGTGAGGATGGTGAGGCACTGGAACAGGTTGCCCAGGGAGGTTGTGGATGCTCCCTCCCTGGAGGTGTTCAAGGCCAGGTTGGACGAGGAGGTGTCCCTGCCTATGGCAGGGGATTGGAACTAGATGATCCTTGAGGTCCCTTCCAACCTTACCATTCTATGATTCTATGATTCTATGATCACTTTCCTGCTCCACTTTGTCACACTATTCCTGATACAGGCCACGATACTGTTTGGCTTCTTGGGCACCTGAACACACTGCTGGCTCATGTTCAGCTAGCTGTCTACAAACCCCTCCGGGTCCTTTTTTGCAGCTATACAGAATAGAAATAATGATAGTAGGCAGACTAATTCATGAAGCTACTGGCAGGGTACCTACTTTGCAACTACGGCACAGGTGCAAAAGTCCTTTGTGCTTTGGAAACAGCAGTTCCACTCTCGCCAGTTTCATAGAATCATCAGGTACCGTAGCTGTGTCGCACACAGAGCTGGGGATCATCTGCGAGGTGCTTCGCAAGGCGCCGGCAGGTGGCAGCACGGGACCCGCGCTGGAAGGCTCGGTCGAGGCCGGGGCCGAGGCCGGGGCCGGGGCCGCGGCCGGTAGGTTCTCATCCCGAGAGCCGTTAGCGGCCACGCAGCGTTCGTTGCTCCGCCCCGCGTCTCAGCTGTGGTGGCCTGTTAGATATTTCTGGGGTTCTGCACTTTTCAAACGTCTTGATCCCAACAATTCGCAATGCTGCGACGGGAAGTCGGCCAGCCTGCTTGCTCTCCTCACAGAACCATTCACTGTGCAGTACCAGGTCCCAGGTGTAAACTAGGTTTTGGGCAGTTCGGGCTACAATGGTAACCTTGTTGAGGGCTCTCACCATGAGCCCATCCATCTTGCCATCTTGCAAGAATCCCTGGAAGCCAAAGAGCCTTTCACTGTCCTGGTGAGTCCACGTGCTTGTTAAACGGATGGGAAAGTGAATCACAGAACGTCTGGGGCTGGAAGGGACCGCGAAAGATCATCTAGTCCAATCCTCCTGAAACGACACAGACTAGCCCCGCAGCTAATATCCAAGTTCAGATCTTTCTTCTGAAAACCAGGTGGCTAGTAGCCAAAGCCATACAGCTCAGGGTGTAGTGTGTGCCATGAGCCAAGGAGAAAGGTTGACATCACTATAGGGGCAAGCATACACTTCCCATGGAAATTAAATAGCTGCAGATATCATAAGTAATGGAAAATCTGGTTCTAGAGTTCTAGGCGGCAAACCCATTACATTTCAGTGTTCTGTTGCAAAGCAGTACCTTTGGCAGAGCAACCATCCCCATGTGGTGGGTGCCACCCCCTTACGGATCCGCTGAGCCTTCTGAGCAGGCTCCCTCTGAGTGGATTTGCAGAGGTGTCAGACCCACCTTGTGGAGAAGGGCACTGGGCACAGATTCGGGTAAGCGCTGACACGTGGTTATTGCTAAGGCCCAGCAGCTAGTAAGTGAACTAGCTTGAAAGAGACAAGGGAAGCCCTTTGGCTCTGAGGCCCGGGAGATTGGCTGTCTCTAAGGATTTCCTCACTACTCTTTGATCTCTGCTTAACCTGAAAGGTCACATATCTAACAGTCACGTGGCTGCAATAAGAAAGCATTTCTTTAGTGATGGATTGATGATCACAGGATCACACAGGATCACACGATGTCAGAGGTTGGAGGGGATCTCCATAGATCATCGAGTGTAACCCCCATCTTCTTACATTCAGAAGATGCTGGCAAATGAAGCAATTAATGATCAGCTTCAGCAGCTGCCTTTTCAACAGCCTTGCTCCTGGAGAGGGAAACCAAGAGCTGCCCAAAGTCTGTGTCAGGGGCTCCTACCACTGCAGATGCTCAGAGGGTCTCATGTCAGGAGACTGGTAGCCCTGGCTGGTGGTGACCCTGGTGCAGTTCAGTGCTGGTCATGGTAACGGCGAGATGTGGACTCGGGGGCCATGTCTTTCCTTGAACACATCCACACTATGCCAGAGGAGGACTACAGCTCTCTTAATCCGTCTCCCTCTAATTCAGGGAAGAACAACGTCGTTAAACTGCAGCAATGTGGCAAGTAAAGACCAGCATCTATCCTGTTTGGATACAGTTCTACTACCACTGCTCTGAATATGAATGATCCTATCCACAAATTACACTGACAGCTTATCACAGCAAGAAATACTTGACAATGACTAATGATTCAAACAACAAAGATTACCCAGGTTGTTCATCCTCTGGAAAAAATCTGCTGGTAAGTGCTGTGAACATACTGTGGTGGAGATGGAGTCTCTGCCCCTAAACAGTCACAGCATGAGTCAAAAAATAATTTGTATTGCAGTCACACTGCACTGAAATGCTGACATGCTTGGGATATTGCTGTTCATGTTCCCTGTCACAGGTCACAGTCTACCACTGCAGTAATCAAGAATAACCCTGAACCTAGGAGAGAAATGGTTTAGGGGCCACTGCTGAATTGAAAGAGACAAAAGAGGATACATTACTTTTTATACCATTGATAAAATAGTCTCTTGATACATTATTTTCCAGAATAATGTGGTACTTTTAGTCAGAAAAATGACATTAAGTCAGCAATACAAATGAGCAGCCCAGTGGAAATCACTTTCCATGATCTCTGAACTGGAAGAAGCATTGGCAGCTGTTGGTAAAGGATTAGTCACAAATCCAACTACCATGCAGTGTGTGGAAGCGTCCAGAGCCTATCACCATAGCTCTGTGGTTGTCATGACAGCCCAGAAGCTGCTGTCACCTGGAGATTCACCAGCCAGTGTGAGACCCCTCTTCACACCAGCTGGAAATGTATGCCACAAGAAGAGTGCTGAGTGCACAGTCTCTTGGGAGGTGGATGTAATCAGCCACCTTTTATTTACAACACTAAAATTAGAAGATTTTCCTTCTTTAGCCACCTTTTTCTGCTCTGCTTTTACAGTAAATTCTGTTACAGAATACTCCTCCCAAGGATACTTCATCTTAAAAATGCAATAGAAATGCCATTATATTCAGAAAATGTTTGCATCTGCAGTCAGGTGCTGTTTGGATCTTGCTCACTTTGCTATTTATTTCTGATGTGCACAGAGGTTGACAGCATCCCTTAAACACATGAAAAGAAGTAACTTCCTTTTAAGTGCAGTTTATATTCTTTGCTTCCAGTCTCACAGATAAACCAGTATAGTACATAGCCCTGCTTCCTCCTACGCAGGCATATAGCATGCTGAAGCTTGTTTTGAACAAAACCCATATCAGGTGTTTCCTTGTTGCCCACTGGATAATCTTAAAGTTGTGTTTTACCACCTAGCTGTGTCAGGGCTGCTGCAGAGGATATTTTTAACTCTGTGTTTACACATATATGAAAAATTTCACCATTCCTCAACAGCAGCTTGATGCAGGCTCTTGTGTGCAGGCTGCCAGCACACCTCTGTCCATGCCTTTTCTCCAGTCTGCCTTTTTTTCCTTGTACTGGTAAACTACAGAAAAGCAGCACAGCTGACACATGGCACAGCTCTGCTAGTTCTGCATGCCTAATGCCAGTGAAAAGCCTCTTTGTGTGGGGGAAATTCTCTACCGGCCATCTCCAGAAGCACCAAAGCCCTTTGCTAGTACCTGAGCTGTGCAAAATGGTCAGAGCAGAACAGAAAATCAAGTCATAGCAGCATGTGTCCTGAAACCTGCAGAGATATATCTAGGTGGACAGTAACTGCCTCATCTGCAAGACTCACAGAGATCTGCACCTTGCAGGAATTACTCAGTTCTGTGTCTTCAGGAAGAGAAATTCACCTCTCATTATTGTGTACAATCTGCAGGAATAAGCAGGTGTACTGGATTAGGCTGCTGAGAGTCATCTTCCAAAATGTTCATCTCCATATTTCCCATTTTCCAAGTCTCAATGCAATGCCAGTGTATCTACTGTTTGTTTTTTTTTTTAAAGAAAAAAAAAAAAAAAAGGCTAGACATTATGTTTCATCAGCTATCTCAGAAATTTATTTCTGTCTAGACTTAGTATTCTTGCAGCATGAAAAAATACAGCCATTTGTAGGGTAAGAAAGTATACAAAGAACTCCAAGTTACCTGTTCTCATGGAAGGCCTGAACAGGTCAAAGTAGGTCAGAACATGTCCTGGTTTGCCCAGACATGTTTTTCTGCTCTTCTTCCTTCTGCTGTTGAGAGAAGCAACCACAGGAAAGGAAGGCAAAGGGGCCTGGTGCCTCCATGTCTGTTCAAACTTGTTTACAGGGTACCCACAGGTGTTTATACACTTGTTTGTGTTCTGCCCTAAAATGTAAAAGTAAGCCCTTAACTTCACGTGATATGGTTAAGATTGGCTAATTGCCATTCTGATTGGCTACTCTGTATACAAAGGCACATTGATAAAAGAGATGAGCAGGTAGAGACAATGTGCCTGCTGCCACCATTGTACCTGCCTTAGCATGCTCTCTGCTTCTGGCAGTGCTGTTGCCTTATTGCATCCAGCCATGCTATGCCAAAATGTAAGCTAGCCCTGCTACATAGTAACAAACCCTAATGCTTTGGGCTTGTCTGCCTGAAAGCTGCTTCGAGTTTACCAGGAACAGGCTTTAAATGCCTCCACATCATAGGCTTGCTTAGCCAGTGTGACACTGTGCTAAGACTGCACATCTGAAGACATCCTGCCCACCCCTCTGCAAGCCTCCCTGCTGAGTCTGGAGCCAGGAGGAACCAGGACCAGGTCAGAGGTTGTTGGTTTTCTCCCAGCACCCCTGTTAAGAGCCTGGAGAGATCAGAAGTCTCAGTGGCTAAGAAGACACTAACAGAATCCCCTGCAGGTGTTTGGGTACTGTCTAGGGAACTGTAGTCAGGAAATAACATTTTTGTGAGTAAATACTCAATAGGCTCTTTAGCAAATCTTTAGCAAACTATAATTGAATCTAATTGAATCCTAGCTGTCTGTCTTGAACAGAAAGGAGCCTCTCGAGTCCATCTAGTGGGCAAGTAGTATATTGGCCGCAAGAATTTCTCTTCCAGTTCAACTGAGTTTAATGTTGTATTATTGCTAGTTATTTGTTCTAGATCCAGTTATTCCTTTGTATAACATTTCCATGACCCTTGCCCAGAACCAATTATTATTAACAATTACTGGGTAGGTGGTGAGAAAGTCTTGAATATCAAAATATTAATATTTCAACAATATTAATTTTGGAAAAAAATCTCTTGCATTAATGAATACCCTCCATTACAGCTGTGATCTAAATATCCCAGTGTCTTCACTCAAATATGGGTACATGCCTTGCATAACAAAGGGGCAAAAAGAAGGTGAAAAATTCTTTTGATGCAAGAGATTTCCTTTGGTGTGGAGAGTTTCACATGGTTTGGGTTTTTCTCCCCACTTTTAAATAAAGCTTAATTATAATATGTGGACACATGGATAGATTTCAGTGTCTGCTCTTGGTGAATAGCTACAGAGTTGAGCGGAGTAACTTCCGTCAGACCTGGGCATATGAGTATCACTACACAGCCAGTGTTACTCTGGTATCTGCAACTAGTTAGAAACGGTTTTCCAAGAGGTGTTCTGCTTTGTTTTCAGTTTGCCAGCAGTCCCCACAGCTCATTTGGATAGTTAAAAAGAAGAGCCACTTTTGCTTCTGCTGCCTCGAAATACAGATGGCAAACAAAATTAGAAAACGACAGAGAAAGAAAATCCTTAGTCAGGCACAGTATAGTATTGCAAGCCATTAGAAATAAAGGAGGAAAAATAGCTAGCTGAAAAGTAGCCTTACTTTTAAGAAGCCAGTGTCTGACACTATTTGCAGTATTTGTAGATGTTAATAGAACCTGAATAGTTTCAGTGTAACAACTCTGATTGGAAATTATGAGTCATATCTCCTAAAAGGTAGGTAATTTTTATACGGGGCATTTTGAAGCTTGTAGAGTTACAATGATATGAGAATAAAAGCAACACTGAAGTCTGGGTGAAATGAAATTTTGCATAAGCTTTTTATTTTAGAAAAGTTAAAAAAACCCAAAACTACTTTTATCCACATTGAAAAGGGATAATTTAACTATTTTTTCAGCCCAGAGGCAGTCTGAGCCTTTTGATAGTTATATGTGTGCATTAACACAGTAATACTCCATTGATTCACATTTTGTTTACCAATTAAATGCACACACTCCCATCACAAAAATACTGAAGATTAGGATATCGAACATAGATACCTAAAACTAGACCCCTATATTAAAAGGTCTTGGAAGAGCCAATCAGATAGTTGATGCCTTCAGCCTAGTTGCTGAGACTATTAAAGTGCTTCCCACCAGGCCAAGCCTGTGGCTGTCAGAGCAGTATTCTGTAAGAGACTCTGTCTGATTATTAATTTCTAGATTTGCTTTCTTCTTAGACCAGTATTATGTTCATTAAAGAGCAGAAATTATGAGCTTTGAAATTATTTTCCTTTAAAACTGTAAAAGTTCAGGAAGAAAAAAAAAAGTGTATGTGTTTTCTTGGACAAAGGAGTTCTGATCCAGGGTAGGTAGAGTCTTTTTATGTAATTATGAGTGGGGCTATAAAAGGAAAAATGACCCTGTGTAAAGCACGTACATTAATCAAACAATCAAACCCTGTGCAATCTGAGCCATGGTAGGAGTAACAGAGAGCAGCAGCAGCAGGGCAAAATGCATTTTAATTTATACTGATCCAAAAAAAAATGTTCCATGTCTGTTCAGTAAAATGATATGTGTCAGCTTCTGAAAGCAAAATGTAATAATGATATTGTAATGAACCTATTTAATTTGTTTTTCATTTCTCCCATAGTTTCCAGTCTTTCAAACAGCTTGTTGAATCCCTCAAAGCTATATATATAACAAATTTTTGATAGCTGAGGTCACAGATTTGTTCATGTGTCACAGGAGAAGCCCTCTGCAGTCTTTCTTGCTCTGCTGAACACTCCCAATTTTGATTTATTCATCTTGCATTTTAAGCTGAATGCATTAAAAAAAGGGTTGTTATGAAGTCTTCATTAGCTCATTGTGAATATGCTATCCTGGCCAAAACCTTAGGAGTGACTTTCTTCTTTGTTATTATTCATAATCCTTCACTATTCCACCCTTCAGCTCATGCCTCTGATAAAGAGGATAAAAAAGGCCTTATCTTCAGCAATTTATTTGAAGTCTAAGAGGTGCTGAAAGCAGCAAATCATATTTTACTTGCATATGTTTCACAGGCTTTAATAGATGTATTAGTGATGCTGAATGTGGTTCTGGAACATATTACTTGGTTAGACATTTCTCCCTCAGCTACAGAAACAATTCACCTTCAGAAAGCTGCTGTGTTTCCAAGGGCTGAAGTGCAATAGTGTGCAGAAAAAACAGATAAGATGAAGACCTGGTCTTTAACATGACTCAATTGAGGTTAAGAAAGTGTCAAACCAAGTTAGACCCATCGCTCTTATCCTTGTAAGCAAAGAAACACTTGTACTGCAAGCTGAGAGAGAAGGCTCCTACTGAGACCTTCTCCAGTCAGTACCAGTTGCCAGTTTGGAGGCAGAGGTTAGGTAAATGAAACTGCCTCCACAGGGTGTGTAAAAGATTACCAGTGACAGACCCTGTAGCTCCCATCATGTAATACTTTCGTGGTGTTACAAGGCAACAAAAATAATTCTGGGTTGTTCCTATGCTGCAGGAGCTCTTCTACTCTCTGCATTCCTCCAAAAACGTGACACTATTTCTCCGATCAAACATGCTTCTTTGCCAAACCATTTTAGGAGCACGCTCTGGAAAACCCCAAGCATTTCTTTTGCACTGCCTCAGCTTTCCAAGGAATGAAGAACAACTTTTTTTTCTTGACTCACTTAATTGAATCCAGACATTTCCTAGAAAGTGTAAAAAGAAGCATCTGTGTCCCCAGCCAACCTCAGAGGACCACCTGGTCAGTGCAACTGTTCCATGAGTAAGATTGCCTGCATGGTTCTGCTTAGCTCCTGTTACCACCAGCCCTGAAAAAATAACTCTGTGTCAAACCTATGAAAATATTCAGAGAAAGATTTGTCTGAAATGAGATTCTGACCATGTTTTTACACAGCGTTACCTTAAAGGTTGCTTTCTTCTCCCTTTGTGGCAGTACTGCCATCCTTTGAGTTTGTGTTTTGTGTTCTGGGTCAGGCTTTAGGGTTTCTATTTCATATGCCACTGGCCAAAGGTTCAAGCCAACATACTCATGATGGCATGCTCGCAGTCTTTTTTTCCAGGGTCTTATATGACAAGAGGTATAAAGCATGAGCAGCTGCGACCAGCTGCACTCCCACGGACACCAAGAAGTGCAGAACTTGAAACCTAGCAAATAGACGTATTCAGAGATTTGGATGAAGAAACTGAATCTATCTTCATTCTATGACATAACTGAATAAAATAATACTGTAGCCTATCTAGGTGAAATGAAGTTCCAACTTCAAATAAATTTTCAAATCTGTAACATTTTGCCAATTGATTGTACACACATTTTATGATAATTGGCTAATTCTATTTTTAACTCTGGATGATGGTAGTACACAAGAAACCTTTATGTCTACTGTTAACCTGAACAATTCAGATTTAACCTCATTACAGACTGCTTCCTTTCTCTTGCAAGTTTTGATTAATGATAGAGCAGTTCCTACAACCCTGTGGTTTTCAAGTTCCTTTTACAGCCTGTGTGTAAAAGTTCAGTCATTAAATTATTTGACTGGGTTTCTTTCTCCCTTCCTTTATGAATTTTCTACACAACAGCCACAAAATTAGTCAGGATTTTTCCTTGTGAAAGATGATAATTTGCTCTTAAATCATAAATATCTCAGTATTCTGTCACCCTCGATGTGATTGCTAATTTCTGTTCTTAGTAATGTGACTACGATTGCTGTTTGGCATTTCTTTGGAATTTCTTCATCGTGGGTTCAGCGTTAGCAGTATTTATCTTCTTCAGGATAATGCAAAAATAAAATATAACTTACCTGGTATTCCTAGGGTTCAAGTTAGAGTCAGGGTTAGGGTTTCATCTCAGTATGGCATAATAAATCTGAGATGTTCACTTGTAGATTAACAGGTCAGCTGTTCCATTCTTTATCACTCCTGGTGGAGAGCCATCCAGTGCTGATGGTCACTGTAGAAGTCCATCATCACAAGTCATTCTGTCACTCTTGTGCCTTCATAGTTGTGTTCTACTTTTGTTACCTGTGAAGAGGGATGTCCAAGTTTGGTAAACACTGAAATACTGCCACCAATCCACAGTCATCCACAGCAACTGGAGGTAGTACCCTGCATGTTCTTTAAGTATAATGGAGTAAAACAGAGGAATTTTCTCTCTTAGTTGTCTAACATTTCACATGTATTCATTTTAAGATGGCACCTATCAGATCTGATAGTACATTTCCCTGGTCATTGATTATAAAAGGAACCTACAATGACAATTAAGGCTAAGTACTTTATCTTCAAATCCATAAATTAAATCAAAGGAGTTCTACCACTCCCTTTCAGCTTTCATAGGGAATGCACTTGCCAAGAGGTTTTGGACATGCACTCACAGCCAGGGGTCTAAGCTCAAATCTGCTTCTGCCTACAGCCCAAAATGGAGAAAACTGTGTCCGTATTTCCTCACAAGGCATTTGTATTGAGGGGACCTAGCAAAGACACTGTTGTGGGGCACTTGAGACACTACAGCCACACACACAGATGACAAAAAAACCCAAAAAAAACCGAGTCCATCCACACACTCCCAGAAGAGAACCAGCATAATCAAACATTGCTTTAAAGTGTTCCAGTTCTCAGTTTATTGTAGCTAGAATGCAGATGATGTGAGTAGCTACAGCTTGCTGTTGACCAGCCAAAAGAAATTTTTTTTATTCTTGGCAAAGGGAAGGCAAGAAAGCTACTGAAATGCTTACAGCCTGAATCATCACAGGTATTTGGTCCAGTGTAGGTGAGTCAGAGACCTAAAAGGACCAACATTCCTTGGAATAAATCATGAATTCTGCTTGGAAAGAGAGTAAGAAGAGATCCAGTGAATGTGGTTCAGCTAGGGGTGAAAATGCAGAATACCAACAAAGAAAAAAAAATACACCTTGTAAAAATCTTTGAAATCCTAAATAATAATGTCTCTATATATATCCTCTTTTCTTTCTTAAAAAGTAGAAAATCCTCTCATATCTTTGCCTACAGTATTATTCCTATAGTAATAGTACCTATAGGCTGCAGGCAAGACCAAAAGGCCTGGATGCTGGATTAGTATCTGTCCCAGTAAACTCTTTGCAACATTACTCCAGGGAGTTAACTTCAGGACATGTGTAGATGCATTCATGAAGCATCATCTGTAGCTAGTAAGCATGACCAAGAGATTAAAATGATGTGCCAGCAAGCACAGGAATTTGGAGTAAAGCACGCTGCTGCTGACATATACATATCCAGCTGCCCAGGAAAGCATGCTCTTGTCCTTGGAGAACTTACATTCTCAACTCTGACTCTGTATGTTCTTAACCTTGCTCTTAACTTTGAGCACATTAACACCTTTCCACCCCACCTTAGAAGTCAGCTTACACACTTAGAATCATAGAATCAGTCAGGGTTGGAAGGGACCACAAGGATCATCTAGTTCCAACCCCCCTGCCATGGGCAGGGACACCCTACTCTAGATCGGGCTGGTGAGAGCCTCATCCAGCCTGGCCTTAAACACCTCCAGGGACGGGGCCTCAAACACCTCCCTGGGCAACCCATTCCAGGGTGTCACCACTTTCATAGTAAAGAACTTCCTCCTCACATCCAGTCTGAATCTATCCACCTTCAGCTTTGCTCCATTCCCCCTAGTCCTGCCACTACCTGATATCCTAAAAAGTCCCTCCCCAGCTTTTTTGTAGGCCCCCTTCAGATACTGGAAGGCCACAATAAGATCACCTGGGAGCCTTCTCTTCTCCAGACTGAACAGCTCCAACTCTTTCAGTCTGTCCTCATAGGAGAGGTGCTTGAGCTCTCTGATCGTCTTCACGGCCCTTCTCTGGACACACTCCAGCATGTCCACATCCCTTTTGTAATAGAGGCTGCAGAACTGGATGCACTACTCCAAGTAAAGTCTCACCAGAGCAGAGTAGAGGGGGAGAACCACCTCCCTTGACCTGCTGGCCACACTTCTCCTGATGCAGCCCAGGATCTGGCTGGCTTTCTGGGCTGCAAGTGCACATTGCTGGCTCATGTTGAGCTTCTCATCTACCAGCACGCCCAAGTCCCTCTCCTCAGGGTTGCTCTCAAGCCAGTCACTGCCCAGCCTGTATTTGTGCTTGAGATTGCCTTGACCCAGATGCAAGAACTTGTGTTTGGTCTTGTGGAACCTCAACAGGTTGGCTTGTGCCCACCTCTCCAGCCTGTCCAGGTACCTCTGGATGGCATCCCTGCCCTCCAGCGTGTCTGCTGCACGACACAGCTTGGTGTCATAAGCAAACTTGCTGAGGCTGCACTCAATGTCACCAACAAAGATGTTGAACAAGACTGGTCCGAGGACTGATCCTTGAGGGACTCCACTTGTCACTGGCCTCCTCTTGGACATGGACCCATTGACAGTTACTCTTTGGGTGTGGCCATCAAGCCAGTTCTTTATCCATCCAGTAGTCCACTTGAGGTTATACAGCTGTGTATGTCTGTGCAGGTCCTGCCCTGAGAAAGTGCTTAAGATGAAGTGGGAAAAGACAATGAAATGCATCCCCTCTTACTTTTGTCTTGACAGTGAATAAAATTCACATCTCTCCATTTGCTCCTTTAACATAAAAGATGTTTTTATCAATCTATATGAGCACATTCACACCAGCATGGAATGCACATGCCTGCATAGTGTATTGGAAAGAGCATTTTACAGAGTTAGAAAGTCACCATCTGTGGATGTACCTATTCATCATCTTCTGGCACTATGCTGAAAGCTGCCAGCAGCAAGGGAAGCACTTTGAGTGTGGGTTACAGCCCTAGAAAAGTTTTTCTTTATTGGATGCTCACCCAGGTACAATCAGGGAACTAGAACCTCTTTAAATTTCTTTAAAGAGAGTGGGTTGCAATGACAGTTTTAGTTAATCTCTCAGGCACACTTACTAGCCACAAGCTTTACCTGTTCTGTCTTTAAAGAAATGAGACCTCAACATTCAGCTGTTGTAGGACTAGAGACTCTTCACCCCTATGAAGGTTCTTTAGCAGCACCTTCCCCATAGCTCCAAGCTTATAAGCATTTGGGTGTTTCACTTTCTCACTTCTGCCACCTGTGGCGAGGAAGACAGACACACAGAATTGCAGGCACTCAAAAAAATAATTCCTTTATGTTTCAACTAAAGCAAACATTGGAAAAACTGTGAAAAAGCTTAAAACTAAGTGTTTTCCTTCCAATTCAGTCTTTTCAGATGGTGTGGCACACATTCAAGGATGGATAAAGAAGGGATGAGGAGATGCTCTATGATGAATAAAGGCACAAAATGAGTTCATAAACACAAAACCTGGACCATTTTCAAAAAAGTCAGGTGCACAGTGAGTGGAAGCTTTTCCAAGTCTCATCCTTATACTGCAGCCAGCAGATGTTGTACATCTATGTCTGAGCAACCAGCTGTCTTCTTATCAGTATTAAGTGTACAGCTGACATTAAAGGGACAGAAAATTAAAATGGAGAGCTCAGAAAACTGAGCAGCTTTTTTGAAGTTCGCTATATCTACAATTTTTTCTCAAAGGTATTAATGAACATTTTGAAATTTTGAAGAATCATAAGAGCAGGCATAGACACATAAAGAGATCAATAATACATAAATAACCTCAAGCAATAAATGTGGAAAACACATTAAAAAATTACATTGTAAAATTTCAAGAGATGAGTATAAAAATATAGAAATGAGACAGAAGTGGCTGCCAAAGGCACTTGAATGGAATCCCATTAACCTCTTCCCCTTCATGGGTTTTGTGACCTGCTTTGTGAAGTAGTTACAGTTTCACATACCATGTCTGATCGCTCGAAAAATCAGACTGCTCTTGCATAACAAATATAAGGAGAGATTATTTGAT
Organism: Eubucco bourcierii; assembly: GCA_013396675.1. NCBI lineage: Eukaryota > Metazoa > Chordata > Aves > Piciformes > Ramphastidae > Eubucco > Eubucco bourcierii. Next base: position 508,968 of record VWZE01004438.1, read on the forward strand.
ACAATATGTTATAGATCAAAGAGCATTAGAGTCCAGACACTCACTCTGTCTCCATCCTGACTGCATACTCAAGGAAAGGTGGAATTCTGTGCTGCTTTTCCTTCCCTGAGGCTTTTCCAGCCAGGAGAAGATTTAGATAAACAAGAAGGGAGGAGGCAGTGACGTATTTCAATGGGTCCTCCTGGCTGAAAATCTGATGGGTGGCAAAAGATGGTCAACAGCTCTCTGACCATGAGCCATCAGTGTGCTCAAGGTGGCCAAGAAGGCAAACAGCATCCTGGCCTGTATCAGGAACAGTGCGGCCAGCAGAAGTAGGGAAGTGATCATTCCTCTGTACTTGGTGCTGGTGAGAATGCACCATGAATAATGTGTTCAGTTTTGGAAAGACACTGAGATGCTGGATTATGCCCAAAGAAGGGCAACAAAGCTGGTGAGGTGTCCAGAACAAGAATCTTATGAGGAGTGGCTAAGGGAAATGCAGTTGTAAAGCCTGGACAGAAAGAGGCTCTTGGGAACCTCTGGAAAAGAGACTTCAGTGAGGTGGTTGTCAGTCTATTCTACCAAGTAACAAATGATAGGACAAGAGGAAATTACCTCAAGTTGTACCAGAGGAGGTTTAGTTTGCATATTAGAAAAAAATCCTGTTGACCAAAAGGGTTGTCAGGCACTGTAACAGGCTGTCCAGGGAAGTGGTGGAGTCACTATCCCTGAAGGTATTTAAAAGACACATAGATGTTTAGGGACATGGTTTAGTGGTGGACTCGTCAGTGTTAGGTTAATGGATGAACTCAATGATCCTAACAGTCTAGGGGATGTAAGAGGCTCAGAAGGCCAGGCCCAGAAATTAATCTCCTGGAGGGACCTAATAATAACTAACGTAAAGGTGTGCTGTCATGTACTAGAGATGGTCCTAGAGAAATACATGAGGAAAGTGTCTTTTCTCTTGTAAATGAGCTAGCTATGGATGTTAGTTCTGGAGCTAGAAAATTTGGTTTTAGCCTTCCCTATATGTTCCACATATACTCCACCCATACAAAGCGTCAGGGTTGTCATGTTACATCTTTTCAATTGATAGTGTCTATGGCAAACATAGCAAGCCAATCCTACCAAAGACTCCTGTGTTCTACAGCTCCTGTCCATAGCCTCACGGACAAGTCTATGCCCACATTAGTAAACCTGGCAGAGGGCTCTGAACAGATGAAGCTCTTGGGCTTCCCAGGAGAAGGCAATGCTGTGTTTATGTCCTTCACTGCATCTACCATGTGAAACAAGCAAGTATATGAGCCACTTTTGGGACATTCAAGGAGGTCTGCACTAATGGATACGTTACACTCAGCTGTCCCAACCATCTCGTTTGTTTCAATGTGGCCGAACAGGTTCATAGTTTTCCCCTGCCAACACAGTTTCAGAGAGATGTGTGTGGTTCCTCTGGCACTGGGGAGCCGTAGGAATCTGGGTATGTTCCAAATTGACTCAACAAAGTTTTGGAAGTACCTTAGCAGCAGCACGAGTGTGTCTTTGACTGACTGGCTGAGTAGGTGTCTAATTTAGGATGAGCTTGGTAGTTCTCCAGGCCCCAATAACTCTAAGGACTTGATCTCCATTGCTTGAAATGGAAGTTTAGGTATGTGACTCACAGGCAGTTACCTACATTTAACTGCTAAATTTAGGTGTCTACTATCTGGAGCAGAATTACACTCCATATTTCCCGTTACAGCTCATGACCTGGCAAAAATACTCAGCCAGAAGCATCTCCTGAAATTCTTTGACCTCCTTTATTACCACTTTTTCCACTACTCTAAAACAGTTCTCACACACCTCTGCAATTAGGTCATCTTTGTCCTCTGTTACTTTGACCTCAAATTCTGGGCCTTTTCACTCACACTGAGTAGTCTATGTACCTTTCTGTAACAGACACAAGACTTTGAAAACCCAGAAAAAGTGAGATTTGCGTCTCCAGGCTCTGCACACATGAGATGTTCATAGGTAAATGTATCAATAGGTGTCCTTTGTATCTTTGAGATCCTGGAACCACTACATAGTAGCTAAGATTAACCTTACGGACTTTAATAATCTGAGAAGCCTTGTGCCCTAAAAATATTACTATACTAGAGGATTCTTTCTCAATAGGTGTGGTGGGTTTGAGAAATTAGCCCCTAAATAAAATTTACCAGACCAGCTCAGATGGTTTGAAAGTAAGATTTTACAGCAAGCTAAATTTACAAGCATATATACAAAATATATTTTACATGTATTTACAATTATTGACAATTGTGAAATAATACAGAAATCCAGTCCTCCCCCCAAGACAAAGAAAGCCCAAAAGGGGTCAACACCACCTTCTTCTCCTCCCCACCCCAGAATGAAAACCAGCAAGGCCTCATGTGTTATCAGGAAAAGGTTAGTACATGGTGTGGAGGAGTCAGTGAGACAAAGGAACAGTGACAGAGCCAGAGCCCAAGAGCCAAGATAGCGAAATTGTTTATACATTGCCATTTTATCCCTCTTAGCAAACCAATGAATGATTTAGACTTTGTTATTTTACCCTAATGCCCTGCTCATTCACTCTATATTCAAAAGAATGTCCAGAAAGTTCCTCTCTCTTGTTTATAATTTAGAACCATAATAGAGTGTTAGCTCTCAAACTGCTACAATAGGACAAAATACAAGTAAGGAGAAGGGCACCTCTGAGCAGAATCAAGGAAACATGTAGAAACACTTGACAGAAGACCTAATAACCTCAAGCACCTGTTAAAACAAATAAACAGCATTTTCCCCATCAAATATTTACCTTCATGATATTATCAAATAACGGTTTTGTCTTGAAGTAATGTGATGTTTTTGAAAAGTGACTGAGTCACTTGTGTAGTCACAATGAACTGCAAGAGGTCAGCAGCTTTAATAAACTCAGCCTAAGAGGGAGAGAACAAGGTCATCTTTCTGATAAAGCAAAGACCTGGTGTCTTAGTCTTGGACCCACAGTTCTCAGAAGGATGGTTAAGCCCAAATAAGCAGCACTTATTTTACCTTGGTGAATTTGAATATGGTGATTTCGAGCCCAATAAACAAAGAGTGGATTAAAACAGTGTGTGCACAGCTGCAAATGAAAGGTATCACATTTTATCTCAAAAGAATGTCATTGTTTACTTGTTTTCCTAACCAGCAATTTCCCGTCTGCTCTGAAACATTGTAGAAGTGCCCTTCCTGAAAGAAAATCAAGAGAGACTAATTTTTAATTCCCAATGCTTCTCCTCCCTGTTACAGTTTCTTTGTAGAGACAGCTCTGAATGCCTGAGCAGAAGGGCAGCCCCTTAAATCCTTTTTAGACTGCTGCAACCTTAAAATGTGCCACTTTACTTGCCAGACTACTTACTGGAGGCCTCAGGGAGGTGACTTTTTGTCTAGGCAAGGAAAATCTTTCTGTTTCTTGTGACAGACGAACTGATAAGTGGCTGGATGGGGACTGCTAGCTAAAGCAATGGAAGGTGGACACTTGCCATGCCAATATATCTCAGAGACTAGATGGAGTTTTACTGAGCAAAACATGCATTTTATTACTCCCCAGGAGCAGATCAAGCAAGTTCAGTGATAATCTCGTTTCTATATAACAGGAGGATGCCTTCACAGCCACTTAGAAGGCAGTGCCTTAAAAAGACTTTTTTTTACAGCAGGTAACTTGCCAGCTGACAACTGGGCTTAAGGTGGCCTCTTTGGTCTTCTGCCATCACCTGCAGAAGCCGCTCACCTGTGGCACATATAGTTTGTCAAATGGAAATGCACAGCAATCTGGCAGAAGCTCAGCACCCAGATGTGGTGCCTGCTCCACTGCAGGGTGTTCCCTCACATTCAACATAGTGATGGGACTCAAATCTGCAAAATGAAACACAGAATAGGGACCAAAGCAAGCTCTGCAGCAGGACAAGTATGTGTTCATGAGAAAAGGTAAGTGGGGATGTAAAAGTTTAATAGTACTAGTCTGAGGGAGTGAGATGAACAACTAAAGAATGAGCAAGGTATGAGGATGTCCTGGAGTCCTTATTTGTAGAACAGAGGTATGAAGAGAGCTTTTGCCCTTCTCTGCCTGCATGGTGTTGAAGACGTGGTTAGCACAATAGGGTATCAGCCAGCACTGAAGGGTAAAGACAATACACCATGATATTGCCCATTTAAGCTCTGCATCTCCAGCTGAGGGTTGGCCCCAGCAGCAAAAAGGCACTCCAGGCCATTATCACTCTGCCACCCATTCCCTCCACCACAGTACCAATGGTTGTAATGGTTAATTCTTTCTAAGGTGTCTGGACTTTGCTGCACTCACCTCTTCTTTTTTCTCTATCACAGTGCTGCCTAGGTGAATTTTTGTGAAGCACAAGCTGTGTCTGCTTTACTGCCAGCAGCAGGAGCCAATTCTTTTGCAGGGAGAGTGGGAGCAGGCCACTATGCACATGGCAGGGTGAGGCTGGAGCCAGCCAGCACCTAGCACTGAGCCAGAGTGGCCAGCAAGGGAAGAGTCCAAGAATGGGCAGGTGTAGAGGGAAAGGAAAGACTCTGGAGCTGAGGACACCAGCAGGCTAACCTTAGGGGAGCAAGACTTTCCCCTAAAGACATGGGCAAGCAGAGACCTCTCCCCTTCACTCTGAGAGTTTAATCTTATTTTCATCTGTGAATGGACACGAGTTTGTTGGAAGATACTGAAAGACAGGGAGACAGTGCAGGAGGGGTGGGTTGGTACTAACTGGTGACCCTGGCATTGGCTGCCTGAACTCTTTCAATGCAAAACCAGAGGTGAAAGCAAGAGCTGAGGGACTGAAGAGATAATTGCTGCTTTTCCTCCCCGGCCACGCATCCTCTTAACGTGTAACATTTGGCAGTCCTGGTTCTCAGCAACCACCTGTCAAGGCTTTCCTTCCCACCCTTCCTGATCTTTGCTGCACCTTCATTAACTACCCTTCATGAAAATGCAATATTAGGAGAAAAGGATTAATTGATGTGGCATGCCTTTCTGAGAAAACACTGAAGAACAGAAAGTGGATTAGGAAGTTTACTTTACATGAAAGGACAAAATTAGTTATGGAAAACCATTGGCCACATGAAGTAATTTAAGACTGCCATAGGATATTTGGGGCCAATCTGTCAAAAATAGGTACCATTTTAACTATCATGATATAAGTAAACCAATGCAACTTCTCTGCTATTTCAACTTTTCATTGTGTCTATAGTTATATTTCTATAAAGGTGTTTTATATTGGGATAACTATTCCCACACAGCAAGGAAAGTAATCATTCTGATGCATCATCTTTATAACGACAGCTATATCCACTCTCTTACCCTATTTCGGCTTTTATTTTTATATGACCTTCTCTTCCCCCAGTGGGATTAATTATATCAGAAAAACTTGCAGAGCTGGCCTTAGAACAAAGAAAATGAATTGTTGCTGCACATACACTTATGCAGCTGTGGCAACAACAGGAAGAAACAATATACATGCATATATGCTGACTTTCACGTAGAGGATGCTGTAATCAAACTCAAGTATGCATATTACATTTTAACACCTGCATACTAAGAGCAGGCATATTAAGGAACAGACTGTACTTTCCATACACAACATCTCAGGAATATGTAACATGAACAGCTCTCACAAGAAGGAAAGAGAACTACACCACTTTCCTTTAGGCCACAAGATTATGCACCACTCCAGAAGCAATTGGAGGCCAAGTTATCACCTGTGGCATTACAGCAATCTGAGCCTAACTACAAATGCAAGGCTTAGGGGCTAGTGGGGAAAGAAATTACAAAGTCTCCAGGAAAACCTGGGGGCACAACTACTAAAGTTGATACGATGAATCTGTGAGATGACTAGCAACATATTACAGAGAGGAAAAAGAAGGGACGGGGAGGGAGAAAAAAAAAAAAAAAAAAAAAAAAAAAAAAGGTAGTTGTCTTCCAGCAGTCATGTTCAATATATACTTTGTGTTTCCAAGACTGAACTGAACTGTGTCACTTAAGGTAAAACCAACTGATCCTTTACAAATCTGTCCATCATTCTGAGAGTATCTCTTAAATGTGCACAAAGCCGAGTTTTGAGCAAGGGGCTGACTTTTGTGCACGCACAATGCATAAGACAATACCCAGGCAAAGCCTCCAAGCTCAGCTACAACACAAGTAATATAAAACATCAGGTAGCCATTGAACAGTGAAAAATTAGTATAAATGAGCAGTGAGTTAAATGACAATAGCATTGCTCTAAATTGTGGAAGTTATTTGATTTGGCAGATCTTTTGCCATCAAAGGACAGAGCAAAATCAGTTTTATGGAAAACAGTGTAACTCCACAGTATTTACTTTCTTAGAATATTATTATTCCTTATTGAATAATATGGAATTATATTCCTTATTGAATAAGAGGCTACACATTTTAGCTTTCTGGAAGTTCTTTAAGAGAAGTGTAAGTTTATATATTTTTCTTTACACTAGATATCGGGAACTCATTTGAAGTTGGATGAGTCCAAAGAAACCTTCACTTCTACAGTACATAAATCACTTTTATCATCTGATCTAAGAATCACAGGATCATCTGGCCTGGAAAGGATCTCTGAGATCAAGTCCAGCAATTTCACCCACTTCACCAAGTCTGTTCACTACACCATGTTCCCAAGCACCAGGTCTATATGGCTTTTAAACACATCTAGGGATGGTGATTCAACCACCTCCCTGGGTAGCCTGTTCCAGGGCCTGACAACCCTTTTTTGTGCAAAAAGTTTTCCTAAAGTCCAATCTAAACCTCTCCTAGCACAATGTGAAGCCATTCCCTCTTCTCTGTCATTAGTTACTTGTGAGAAGAGGCCAGTGCCTATCTCTCTACAACCTCCTTTCAGGTAGTTGCAGAGAGCAGTAAGGTCTCCCCTCAGCCTCTTTTTTTGTAGACTAAACAGCCCTAGTTCCCTCAGCCATTCCTCATAGGACTTTTTCTCCAGCTCTTTCACCAGCTTAGTAGTTCTCCTCTGTACCTGCTCCAGAACCACAATGTCCCTCCTATACTGCAGTGCCCAAAACTGAACACAGTACTTCAGGTGTGGCCTCACCAACACTGAGTACTGAGGGACAATCACCTTCCTGGTCCTACTGGCCACACTACTTACAATATAGGCCAGGATGCAGTTGGCTCGCTTCGTCACCTAGGCACACTGATGGCTCATATTCATCCTCCAGTTAATCAGTGTACCCCCAGGTCCTTTTCCACCACTCAGCTCACTAGCCATTCTTCCTCAAGCCTGTAGTGTTGCATGGGGTTGTTGTGGCCCAGTGCAGAACCTGGCACTCGGTTTTATTGAAGCTCATACAATTGACCTCAGCCCATTGGTTCAACCTATTTGGCTCCCTCTGTAGAACCTCCCTCAAGCAGATCAACACACCTAATTTCATGTCATCTGCAAACTCACTGAGGGTGCATTTGATCCCCTCATCTAAGTCACTGATAAAGAAATTGAACAGGACTGGTCCTAATACTGAGCCATGAGGAATACCACTAGTGACCGGCCTCCAGGTGGATTTAACTCCATTGACCACTACTCTCTTGGCCCAGCCATTCAGACAGTGCTATACTCAACAGAGGACAAAACAGAAACGTTCTCTTTATTGTTTCCTTGATTTTTTAGATTTTCTTTTTTACCATTAACGCTCACCAAAAAGAAAAAAAAAATACTACTCACTTCAGATAAACCAAAAATAATCTAATGAGGCATGTGGCTTAACAAATACTATTACACTGAATATGTCTAGAAGTGATAGTATCTGTATTGCCCTGATGAAAATATAAAGAATTACAGAAGCTGTAGAAACTAATTTATTACACAATATTTAATCAAGAGTGGGTGTATTTCTCCTAATTTAATTTCCCTTCCCTTCCTCACCCCATGTGGCATTCCTGTTAACTCTATAGGTGAATCAAAGCATGCTGATGTGTTTTTGTAAGGGACTGTTGTTGATTTTCTGTTATAAATATTCAAATTTAATATGCAGAAATAGGAAAATATCCAACTTCATTAATGCAAATTTCCACACCAAACAAACAAACCAAAAAACCCCCAGAATAATAAACTGTTTACAACTTATTAAAAGTTCGAACACCCAGTCAGAAATTATTTACACAAAACGTACAACAGGGATTTTTCAAAAGCAATTTAGGGAAGGGAGAAACAAATATAAATATTTATGTCCTACGCACAATTCAGATTGGAAGGCGAAGCGCAGCAATTGCCGCTGTCGGCCACAAGACAGATTCCCTTTGGCCACAAGACAGATTCCCTTTGCCCTTGAACAGGGCTATTAGCGGGAAAACCAGAGACTCCAATAAATAAATAGCCAGATTTACTCACAAAGTAATATCTGGTCAGTCTGAGACGCCGTGTTGAGGTAGCAATCGAAGAAACTGTAATCCCAAATTTTGTTCTTAGTGCAACCACAATGCAAATAGGGCAGGAAGAGGAGCATATGCTGCCAAAACCGAAAGTAAAAGGTGGGAGCCACGTGTCCTCGGGTAGCTAGCCAGCAACACAGAACCAGCAGCAGGTGGAGAAGCAGAGACCAAAAGCAGAAGTTAGGCCCTCCCAAAGCAGACACCTTAAATCACCCCTCGAGGCACAATAAAGGACTGGCAGGAGAGAAATTTGAAACCTAGCCAATTAAACTGGGCACTAGCATTGCAAACAAGTCTGGTTCTGTTTTGCTCCACCAGGACAACTTGCTATCCTTTCTCTGGAATACAGAAATGCAGAGAAGTGTTGAGACAGAGGTAACTATTGTAGCTTCAGGTGTTTTAATTCTTAGTTTCTTTGCATCCTAAAGAGACTTAAACTAAGACTTACACCATATAACAAGACATTTTGTCCTGTACTAAGACAAACGCTGTATTTGGTGTAAACCATGCTAATTCCACTCACGTTAATAGCAGTGAATAGCACTGCTAGCAATATCTGGAGGATTTGCCTTCCATTTTATCTTGACACATACATCATTACTGCCTTCCCCTTTACCACTACCAATTTTAATTCCTACAATTCAGCTAGGTAAACATTCAAATGAAGCAAAGACTTTCCACTTTTTTTATCCTTTCTCATGATGATAAGTAATTCCGGATTCTGATTTCAACAATAAAATCTTTGGTCATATTTTATAGGGAGTTCCAATCAAGCTAATTCTGAGTTCTGCAACCTCCTGTTGCAGTTATTAAGATGGATATGTTAGAATGTGTATGTCTATAATAGTTATATTAAATGGTGGTTCCAGTATGTGCTGGCAATTGAGTACAGAAAACGCAATCAAAGGATGTTGCAAGCTCTGCTATTGCCACCTGCTGTCCATGTTCACCTTGGAATGGCTTGGGTAAGGCAGGGTTGTGCAGGGTTGCACAGCAAGTTACCAAATGGGTGGCAAGGACTCAGACTTAAGTGCTGAGTAGATAGAAAGTGATCAGGAGCAAAAAAATGAAAATACTGTAAACCAAGATTCAGCAGGAACCTGCAAAAGAAACCACAGAATGGTTCACTATTTTGGGATCTCCACCCAGGGACATTTAGTTTACAGTCCATACCTTACCCCATCTATGTATGTAAATTCTGTTCCTTGCAATCATCAGCTGTCAGTTACTGCTGTTACTGCTGCCTTCGACTACTAAGTCAAATCTCCAGGCTGTTGCCTATCTTGACAGTAGCAGGATATTCTTAGGCTGGCCACTGATATCTGGCGTTCCTTTGTGTAACGGAAGAGAGAGGTTGAAGTAATTATTCCACTAATGGGGAGGCTATGTTGTGATGATAGCACAGCTAGAAAAGGGTTAAAATGCTGAAACTGAAGGCTAAGCTCAAGAGCTATGAAAGGATGGTCAAGACCCTGAGAAACAGGAGCAGCAATTCAGAAGATGTGTTTTTGGTTGAGCCAGACATACTTGATGAGATTTAAAAAAACAAAACAAAACAAAACATTTTCATTGTCCTTCTCACCGTCTCTCTTCCAGACATTAAGTCAGTACTGGATTTACAGGAAACCTGCATGGTTTTTTATTCTTCTAATTGGAATCAAAACATGAATGTGGTGTTCAACAACCTCAAACCCTTCCTTTCTAGGTTAAAACTCACACAAGAAAAGAATCTGAGTGGTTGCTGACTCTATCTTTTGGGTTGCCACAGAGTCAATAAAAGGGTTAAAAAAAGCATTACTTGTGTTTACTGAAAACAGGGCGACTTTTACTGACCTGGTATTGCCTTTACAATTGTACTACATGCCAGAACTTACACAGAGTAACTTTTCTATAAACGAGTCAATACCTGACAGTGAATTTGTCAGATATCCAAACTCATGCTCCAGTACCTGGGCTACTGTTCAGCCTGGGTTATTACAAACTCAAGTTGTCTGTCTTGCAGTTTGCAGTGTGGCTGCTTAAGTGATGCTTCCACTGACAAAGGGCACAAATCTCTCCTGCTTGGGTTTGGTTCAGGTAAAACTGGCAGATTTGTTTGATCGAAGCTTACATATAACACAAAAACAGTAAACAAAAATGTTTCCTGTCTTCATTCCTTCAAAATATTAACTAATTGAAACATTTTACTGCTGTAGTTACAAGCTTATGTGAGTTAATGACACTCTTGTTTGAAATACCTAGGAGCCTAGAACAGAAATTACACCTTTTTTAAGCTTCCACGTTTCAGATTTTCCAGGCATGTAATTGCCTTAGTTTTTCCTAGGTGACACTGTATTTTACTGTTCTAGATTAAGTAGGTGCCAAGGGATGAGAGGTGAGCATCAGCTAGTATTTCCATTGGCTCTGGTGTGTTTTAAAGAAAATATTAGAAGATTGCTGCTCTCAAATGACAGACCTGAGCTACAAATAGCAGAATAAGCTTAGAAATGAATCACACTTGTAAATCCAGAGGTTTGCTCATCAGTACCTGGCAAGGTTGGACATTATGAGATTTCAAATGTTGGCTGCAATAAATAGCAATTCCTAGGAGCTTTTAATTGCCGTCGATTAAAAAGGCTGTTAGAGAAGACTGCCTTCCCTAACAGCCAAGTAATCCGTGCTCTGCCTTCCCCCCAGCCCGGCCCCCGCTGCCACACAGCAGGAGCGCACCCCGCGCACTCGCCACGGCTCCTCGCCCCACCGCAAGGGCGACAGAAAACCTGAGAGCGCTAGGCCCAATACCACCTTCTAGCCGACGCCCTCAGCAACCGAGGTTGTTACCTCAGCGCGGCCCGCCCGCGCAGGCCCCGCGCCGCCATTGGCTGCCGCCGGAGGGGGGGGAGGCTGCAGCGCGCAGCGGGGAGGCGCGGAACGGTGTCAGGCGGGCTGCCGCACCCGCGTAGGCCTTCCCAGCCCGACCCGGCCCGGCCTGGCCTTGCCCTGCCCGGCGCGCAGCCGGAAGCCGCGCCTATGAGTTGTGTGCGCCGCTTGCTTGCGCGCTTGGCAGGGGGTGTCAGGAGCCCCGCGCTGTGGCTAGGTAAGAGGAGAGCGCGGCCGCAGCCCCTGTCTTCTCTCCAGGGAGGATGTGGGCTTGGGGCTCTGTCACCGCTGGCGCCCTAGCTGCGCTGGCCTTGGCTGCAGCCCTCTGTTTGCGGTGTGATGAAGGTATAAACA
>VWZE01004438.1:522056-559289 GCA_013396675.1 Eubucco bourcierii
CTCGCTCCCTCGCTCCCTCCCTCCCTCTCCCCGGTGCGCGGCCATTGCAGTGACCCCGGCCGGCCAAGGATGATCACGAACACGCGGGGTTTCCTGTGGTCGGACCTGGAGACGCGGGCGTTGCTCGAGATCTGGGGCGAGGCGGACGTGCAGTCGGCGCTGGACGGCAACTTTAGGAACAGCCATGTGTACCGGGACGTGGCCTGCCGCCTGGCCGAGCTGGGCTTCGAGCGCACCCCCGAACAGTGCCGCATCCGCATCAAGGGCCTCAAGCGCCAGTACTACCAGGCCCGGGACGGGCTGAAGAAGAACGGGCACGCCCGCAAGATATGCAAGTACTACGATGAGATGGACCGGATCCTCAGCTGTCGCGGGGGACCCGACGGTGCTCCCGAGCCGCTGGCTCCACCACCCGACGGCGGCCAGCCCGCGGGGCCGCTGGCCGGGCCGCCCACGCCAGGCACGCCGCACAACAGCCGCGAGGTGGACGCCGAGCTGGACGAGGACCCCGAGCTGGAGTCCCCCCGCGGCAACTTCACCGAGGACTCCGGGGAGTGCTCCTCCTACGCCGACCACCCCATCAAGGTGGAGTGCCCCCCCTTCGCTATCCCCGTACCGCCGGGCGACGGTGAGTAGCCGGCAGGCTCCCGGCACCGGGTGTCCTCCCTTCACCCCGCGGTCCCTCCCCCCGCCCCGGAGCTCTCTCAGCCGAGCTGCCCGTGGCTCTCCGGCTAGCGTGCTTCTAGTGGCTTCTGCCTTACCCTCCTCCCTCCCGCCCCGTCCTCTGCGCTCGGAAATCCGCCCATGTGCCCCCGCCTTCTTGCCTGCACCTTGCTCGTCCCCGAGAGCCTCTCCCTCCTGAACCGCGAACGCTGCCTGGAAGGGGAGCCGGCTGCGGGGAGGGTGGGGGAGCGGGAAATGCTGCAAACCGGGTAGAAGGAGATGCTGGGGGACAGAGACCGCAGTGAGTTTATATCGGTGCTTATCGTTGGGAAACCGATGGAAAACTAGCGCAAAGATGATCAAAACAGCATTAGGTAGTGCTGTACAAGGAGGATTTTCGCGTTCCTTACAGAACTGTGTGCAGTTTTGTTAATCTGTATTGAAACGATGATAACAATAATACCTGAAAGATCTGCTAATTGTTGCAGATGGACCAGAAAACTAGGGGAGAGGTTTCATAATTTATTGCTTAAGTTGTTTCAGAAAGAGCGCTTCTAACTATAGAGGGCTTGCGGACAGAAACAGCCCAACCCGTAGATAAATCCTGCTCTTTCCTTGCCCGTTCTTCACTCTCAGATCCGTACATTAAATCCGTTAAATTTGGGGGAAGAGGGGCAGTGTTATTTGTTTAAGTCCAGATTAATGCTGTGGTTTTAATACAAACATGAACCTGTCTTCAAAAGTTGACATCACTGAGGAACCAGCCAATTGGCTGACATTTAACCAACCTTCTTTTTACACATAAACCCCATCAAAGAATTGTTTACACTAATGTGCTTTTGAAATGCAAATCCAGAATGCCAACAGACTGAAACTCAATTTAGATTAATGTAATTACCTGCAATACACAAATGAGGCTATACTATTTAATAGCCTTCACTTAAACCTTTTCAGAAGATCAAAAAGACTCCTATTGTTGAAGTTTAGTACTACAATTAAAAGATGCCTTTGTATGATTTTCTTGTTACCTTTATAACCTTGCAGAAGCTTGTGGTTTTGCTTTGGTATTCTGAAATAGAAGTGTCTGAAATAATTAGAGTTTACATTGTGGTGCATTAGGTGCACATCTCAAAGGGATAAATTTTGCTGCTTTCTTAGAAAATAATTTTTCTTCAGAAAAAACTATTGTCTGTCATCTTGTTTTAGGCTTTAAAGAAATCAATGCTCCAACTATTACCCCACCTCTCAGTCAACCCAAAAGATCAAAAAAACGCCATGCAAATTTAACGTTGGATAAAATGATGGAAAAATTCCTGCAGCAGAGCGTGGATACAGAAGAGAAATTTTACAGATATGAAGAGCAGAGGCTCAAAATTGAGGACAAACGTCGAGAAGCTGAGCATGCTCGAGAAATCCAGATGTTACAGATGTTGGGACAGATGTTGGCAGGAATTTCGTCTACGGTATCACAAAGGTCACAATCTATACCAGCAAGTCCACCTCAGAGAGCGAACCATCGTTCATATGGGGATAACTTTAATTATAATGCTATGACAGCAGCACTTTCTCCACCGATAGGTACTTCCTTCTATAGCATAAATAAAAGCTAGGGATTTTCTAAACTTCTGTGTGAAAACACTGGTAATAAGTAGCTTTTGAAAATAAAAGCTAATTTGAATTATTTAATATTGTGGTGAAGGTGTCTCTCTGACATGAAATTATATTAAATCGTCATTCATACAATTATACTCTTAATATAGATACATTAGCTACAGCAAAATTTTAACAAACAAAATCACACCTTTTGAACCCTATAGGAGAAGTTTTATGTATAGAAAGCAAGTAGCACATTTTGCCAAAAACTGTCTGGAAGCATTAGCTATCTTGTAGCAGAAATTCTGCTACTGTTGAACTTAACAGATCTGACTCAGTATATGAAGTTAGGCTATGCGTGTGTTTTTTCAGACTTGGGAAAAGAGTGGTGTTTTGCCTACACTGAAGTAAGTCAATCAAGCATATTTAAAACTAATTTCCTGAAATGAAAATTTTGAACCTTTTAAATAAACATCATATTGCCACAGTAGCTGTGGTAGAAGGTGAAACTATTTGCATGTATTTTATTCTTCTGCACCAGTTAATTTATAAATTTTTTGGGCGTGTGAATTTAATTTAAAGATAAAGGCAGAGCAACAACTCTAGGATTGGCATTTCTGCACAGGCTTTTCCTTCCATACCTTATGTGTGGTGCGAAAACCGGTAATTGGATAGAAGCATTCATTAACAAGACTACTTGGAATCTGTGGTTTCATGTCATTTATCATGTTCTCTTTGCACATGGAGGTAGACTGCATGGGTAGGAGGAAAACAGGGATTGATGCTGAAAATTGGAGTCTGTTTGGGGCTCAGCAGTTTTGATTTGACTTGTGGAAATGAAGCAAGTCTTGTTCTGGTGTAATTCCAAATTTTCCACTACTTGGAAAAAAAAAGTGTAAAGATTGGGGAAAAAAAAAACCACCAAAACAACAAACAAAAAACCCACCAAAAAAAGACCTACAATAACCAAACCCCAGAACACAACACACCCTCGGTGTTGTATGTTCAGTGTACCAGATCCTGAAGGGCTTTCTGTGATTCCTCAGGGGATTCAGGAGCCTTTTAATTTCAGTTCTGTGTTGCATACTGTGTTTCCCTGTAGAACGTGGGGAGGTTTGGGTAGTAAGGCTTGCTGTGAGTTTTGCCTGGCTTACTTAGTTGTGTTTGCTTGACTGGATAGTTGGTCTGTAGTATTTAGTAATGGCAGGCTTCCACAGATAAGTTAGGGCAGATGTATGGATCCTGTGTTTTAAATGTTTTAAAAGGAAACCTGAAGTGCTTTAGACTGGGGTGGCGGTACCTACTAGGCCTTAGTATTACTTCTGAAAGGTGTTTGCTGAGGAGAGCCTCATCTGTAAAGATTAGAAATTAAAGTTCAGTTTTTCTTGTTGAATTTTGTCATGTTAATCTGTGCAAAAATGCATTTTTTTATATATGTGTGTGTGTGTGTGTATGTATATATTTAGCAGGAGCAACTTGATTCTGATTTCTTACTTGGTGAAGGTGTAATGGTGTTTATGATAAAATGTGAATGTAATGCTTCAGGCAACACATTTCTTAAGGAATTAAGATTTCCATTGTTTGTTGCTAAGTATGCCTTAGTGTTTTTCTTGGTAAGTGGGGCTCTATTAAGAGTCACTTTTTGCATAATTCTTTGCCTTCTCCCTATTTATTATGCAATCACTTAATATTTACATACCAAAAAACCCTAGAAATATTGTACTTTGATAAGCGACATGAGAAGTATGTTTCTTTTATGGTTGCAAACCACTGAGCATATGAAGTGTGATTTAAAGAAAATAATCCATCCTGTGTCCAGAGGAGATGACAGTTTTGTTCTCCTCTGGGTCATTGCAACACTATTTTGGCCATAATCCAGAACAGAGTGGTTTTTTATTTGTCTTTATTGTGGTGTTTTTTCTATTTAGTTTTTTTGTTTGGTTGGTTTGGGGATTTTGTTTAGTTTGGTTTTGTTTCTCAATAGAAAGAGGAAACCTGTATTATAGAGGATTTTAAAAGCAAAAGATCAGCCTGGAGTATTTATAATTATTGAATACTGAATCATTTTATTACTGAGGATTAGTATGTCTGATTTAGGTTTATGTTGAATGGAACACTGAGAAAAAGAAGATGCTTTCTGCTGATTGCACATAAAGTCAGAGTTTTCATCTTTATTACATTTTCCGCCTCATTATTACAACCAAAATTTCTGAAACAGTTTTTCCTTAATTTTTTTTTTCTCTCCTCCTCTAGATTTTGGAGTTGGGATTGCTAATTTTTATACAGCTGAAAATAAGGGAGTAATTTTTTACATAATTATGCATCACCATATCATAGTTTTCTTGAAATCTTTTTCAAAGATCTATAAAAAAGACTAATGTCCAAATAACAGAGTGGAGCTATTAATGGGAGTTTTGTTAAAATACAAGAACATAATCTTTTAATGCATTGTTGATAGAAGTACTGACCTTCAGATTTGTTCTGTGTTAGGTAGATGCTTTAATTCTTTAATTGCAGTTGTGAAATACTTTTTTTTTTTTTAAGTCTTTGTAGCCTTTTGAAATTGTATATTGGAGATGTAGCCTTTTCAGAGTGCTGATGTTTTAATATGTAGCTGGACATTGTAGCTTTGTGTCAAGAGATCTATAGTTGTTACAGCTTAAAATTATCTTTGCGTGATATTTGTACAGTTGGCATCTAGTGCGTTGGTATTAGTTTTGCAGAAGGACTTTCATTATGCTTTGTAACTGCCTAACAAAAAAAAAAAAAGGCTATGATTCTTCATAAAGGCTTCCACCTTTAAGCAGAAGTGGAAAATAAGATAGACTGTACCTTTAAAATGTGGATTTAGTTGTTTTGTGCTTTCTCTGTCTGAAGTGTATGCTAAGTGCATCTATTTCAGTTGAGCTTAATTATGGGAGTGATTTCAGGCTGAACTAAGAAGATATTTCTAGTTACAAAATGTTCATATAACTGTGCTAGGCTGTTGCTTCTTACTGTACCTGAGCCCTGAATTAGGATTGTGAACATTCAGTGGGAGTATTCTCTGCATCAGACTCTAAATTGACTTTTAAAACTGTCACCTTCCCTAGTTACTATTTAAAAGGCCTTTAGGCGATGAGGCATTTGGTATTTAGAAGTATGTCACTTTGCGTGTGAATAACTTCATTGGTGTTTGAGTGCTTAAAAGAAATGCTGATAGTAGTTTAAGAAAGAACATACTTTAATGCTTATTTTTTTCTTTTCAGTTATAGAGAGATCTTTTTCACTGCACAGAACACCTTCTCTGAAGGATATGGAGAATATTTTTCAACTGGTGCGCAATGTTATCCCTCCCCTAACAGGGAAAAAACATAAAGGTCAAGATGGACGTATAGGCATTGTTGGAGGATGTCAAGAGTAAGTTAAACAAAAGTTTGATTTTTGTTTCTGAGGGAGTTTGAGGGTGTCATAAGTACTTGTAGAAGCTGTTGAAACTCATCTTACATTTAAAACATATGTTACAGAGAGATTTACTAGTCCATCATCATGACCATGCATACTTCCAGAAGAGAAGGTTTCCCTACAGTTGTGTTGCAAAATTTTGGTAGTGGTCAAAACGTGGAATGTTCTATGTGTGTGTGTGTCTGTCTTCATTGTCTTTACTCCAGCACCAAAGTCTTTCGTTTCAACATTAGTCTTTTCCCATTACATTATGACGTTACAGAATAAGTAAAATAGAGAAAGACAGTGGCCCATCTGATGGTCTTTATATTTTGGTAGTTTGGGAACTAGGTCTCTTAAGTCAGGGATAGAATGTTTGCCCACTGCATGCTTTTTATTTCATTAAATCATGTTGTTTGCGAGATTCTGCCAGCACCTTGTTTTATGTTCTAGAGCAATAGAAATAGCACATTTCAAGGAAAGAATAGATACGTAATAAACGCCCTAGAAAGAGTGAAAAAGGTGCTATCTTATAGCTGGGATGTTTAACCAGGAGTAAGGTTTCCTGCAGGTCTAATGAGCTTAGATTCTTACCTCTAGGCAGAAATAGGCACTTCCAGAGGGTCATTCTGCCCATATTGCTCATAAAGAGAATTTAGGCCAACTGGAATCCTAGGTTTTAGGTGTTTTGGTGAAGCATCAAAAACCAGATGGGACTGACCCATCATGGGTCATGGGTCCCAGATTTGACTTGCAAACAGTGCTCGATTCTTGTTTTGTTTGTCTTGAAACTTGAAAGTTGGTTGTCTGAGAAGAGTTTTATAGCATGATCTTCATATATTTTTCTATGGAAGGGTCAGGTGGGGCTAAGATGAAATCCTCTGCTGCTGAAATAAAATCAAGGCTTGAGACTGGTATCAGTAGAGCAAGATTTTATCTATCTTTCACAGTAAATGAAAGAGAAAGCTGCTTTAAAAATTTGCTCTGGAATTTGGGACTTCATTATGGTAGGCTGATTTCCAGATTATCTAATCTCATTATTTTGTTTCCTAACCTAAATTTTATTTCATTCTAGATACACTGGAGCACCATATTTTGCTGCAATTACAGCTCTCAAAGTGGTACGTGTTCTTCCATACCAATTCAGAATGAACTTTTCATCATTTGTATTGGCTGTGTGCCATATTCTGAAAGCATTCGTTCTGTGCTGCACATGAAATTTGAATTCTAAAATGTCTTCTGTTTAACAAAGAAAATCCTTAGTCCTGGATTTGTGGAAATACTTCCTAAATACATGTCATCTTCTATGGTTTCGGTAAATATCTTCTCTGTAAAAGGTAAAGTTAGATGTCAAAAATGAAAACTTTGAGAGGGGAAACTGTTTTATTAGAGACTTGGATAAGACATTTCAAAACTTGATGAAATATTTTCTCCAAAAGTGAACAATAATAACTTCAGATTAATGTTTGAAATTACATTTTTCAGTGCTGCAGTCAGTTCTTCAGATTTTTTTTTTCTGGACATGACAAGTGTCTTGAATGAAGTAACTTTCTTTCAACACTCAAAACTTTAGGCTAGTAAAATTGTTATATACTGTAAGCCTAAAGATTCTGGGTTGAATTTCATGTAATTTTTTAATAACACTTTTTTTTCCCATCATAATCTTTCACAGAAGTATTATCTGAGCTTATTTTGGTCAGTTAATATGTGACAAAAATATTTACTGCAAATTATATAAATACAGTTGTGGTTATTAAAATGTATCATGCATGCATGACTTGTTTACATATACTTTTCAGTACTGTAACTATAGTTTGTCTGCATTTACATTCATTGTGTGTGGTTTTCTTTTGGAAGATTTGCTTCAATAGATAATGAACAATCTGGGTATTTCTGTGCACCACCTCCCAGCCCCTGATGGCAGTCCCACAAAGATTTTAAAATTAAATTGTATTATTTAATGCTCTTATATGAGATTTAAAGGCTGCTCAGCTTTCTGTTCTCTATGTACAAGTACAGTAGCATACTAGGAGGTTGCCTGTTGAAGTCATTTAGTCTCAGATGATTATATCTGCACATGAGTCATAGAATAATCAAATCTCTACATGTAACATTTCAAGCTACTAAGCAATGCATAGAGGTGTAAAACAGAAGAGACACCTTCTTAACCTGGGGAAATTTCAATATGTATAATAGATACATGATCAGGCTTTCTGGTTGCTGCTTAACATGGTTTTAACGTGCATGTCTGGTTTTTTTGGTTTTTTTTGTTTTGTTTTTTTTTCTGTTGATAGCAGAAGCTTACAGCTAAACTCCTCAGCTTTAATGCTTGTTTAACTTAAGAGTTGTCGTTGAAATCATTCTGGCCTATATCTGGTACAGATTTGGCCCATTGAACAAAAGGCAGCACTGGAAATGTGCTCATAGGTTGCTATAGCTATATTTCGCAAACACAGTATTGTTTTTTTCTCTAACACAAATTGTCTCTTGCTCAACTGTATTCTTTTGCCTTACTGTATATGTGATATTTTAGTCTTAGCTTATCTGCAAATAAGAAGCATTTCTCAAGTGAGTGAAGTTCAATATCTGTGTTTTCAGTTGTCTTGTTAGTGAGAAACAGAAAAAAATTGTATTGAAAGCTAGTTACAAAAAAAAAATAAAAATTCTCTAAAACATTGCATGATAGTCAGTGCCAAAACATGAAAAATAATAAGTTTGCTTTAAATACTGAGAAGTAAGGATTCCAGTGAATTATTGATTGAGTAAACTTTGAAATCATAAAGTTGATACTTAATAATTTGACAATTCTGTTTGCAAATTTTGTTTTTTAGGGTGCAGATTTATCCCATGTGTTTTGTACCAAAGATGCAGCGACAGTAATCAAATCATATAGTCCAGAGCTGATTGTTCATCCAGTTCTGTAAGTGGCTTACCTTTTTGTTTAAATGAGCAAGTCAGAATTGCTAGTTTGAACATTTCAGTCTGACAGTCGATAGTTTGCATTTTTGTGTTTTGGGATTTTTTTGTTGTTTGCTTTTATTATTTCTGAGTTACAGGATGGGTGAGGTGGAATTTGCAAAAACTCCATGGTTTGTCATTTCATTGCAAACAGTTAGGTATTTAATATAGGCCAATTGTGATATTTTTCTTTTATCATTACTATCCAAGCACAATTTTTTTAAAAGCAAGGGTACTGCTTTCCTGCTACTTACTGACATGTGTTCTGTGATTGTATTGCATTTAACAGGAGCAAAATCCAGAACTAAGAGTTACTGCAGGTCAGTGGTTTAGATTCTGCATTTCAAAAGCAATAGAATATTTTCTCTTGCTTCTTCAGTCCTAGAAGTATTTAACAGTAGTCTGTCTTTTTTTTTTTTTTTTCTCCCCTCTTACTGCTATGTATTTACACAAAATTACTGGGCAAGAGAGATGTTGATTCTCATTTGTCTTCATACGTACATTGGATTAAATGCACACACATTCCTAGGAATAAATGGATATTCTAAAATACAAAGTTCATTAACAGGAAAATGAAAACTTTAATAAGCAACTGTCCTAATTGGGAAAATCAGTAAATGCTTCCCTGAGTTTGTGTTCTGAAATATATGACTGATTGGTGAAATTCTGCAGAATAAATTGTTTCAATTGTGTTGTGATGGTTTATTATGGGCAGTGCAAATTAGAGTTAAGAGTGCCTTAGATATTCATCCCTGGGCTTAGCTTGTGTATCAGTCTGTTGATATACATAGTAAAGCTACAATTAAGTTAGAAAAAGCATAATCTAAAATGGTATTTGTCAGGTATTGCTGTTAGGATTTATGACAGTAGAAGTATTTTGGTGCCTGAGAAGCAGAATATGATCTCCCTTGTGGGGACACCAGCAGTTGGAAGCCATAAATTTATAACATTATAAAGATGAGTTTCATTCCTCTTGGTGTAGACAGAGGTGCTCAGAAAGAAGACTGTTAAACAGACAAATATCAAGGGTTATGGTTTGTTGGGTGTTTTGTTTTTTTTTTTCCAAAGATAGAAGAAACTTACAACTTTGTGGATTTTAGAGAGGGAAAAAGTGATGTTCGAAAGGAAATGGAAGGTACAAGGATAGGGTTTTTACCAGTTCAGCATCTTCAGTTCATGTTCTGTCTGACATAAAATGGTAACAAATGATATGGAGAATCTTAATGGTAGCTTGTAACTTAGATTTTGGGATACTGTCTATGGCTGTCTCCTGTGGGAAGGAGTTACTGACCTGGGATCGGGAGAAGCATTTTTCATATACAGAGGGTTCTTGATGTCTGTGGTAATGAAAGAGTTTAATGGGAGAAACAGAAGCTGCACAGAGAAAAAAGAAGAGACCATGTGTAAACAGTGAAATTCATGTGCATGGAGGACCAGATTGTGCCCACTAAATAAGGGTATTTTTTTTATATACACAGATTCTTAGTGTCTTCTGCAGAGTTTAGATCTCAATGAAAACCCTGGCTTTCCTTTTTGCAAAGAGAGCTTAGGATGTTTAACTTCAATGAACTCTGTTTATAAATTTCTCTAAAAGTACAGTGATTCAAGAAATTTGCACATCCATTTAACTCTTAAGTCTGAAACTTGGTGTTTAATACTTTTACTGCAACTCTGATTAATTTCATTCAAGCAGCTGGCAAATTGCATGAAGCAGCAAATCTGTAAATACTGTTTATAAATACCAGAATGTTCAGATTTTGTTTGCTAAATTTTCTCAACTTTTTACCTCTTTTGCTTCATTTGGGGGAAAGGGAAAACAGTCTTTTCTGATAAGAATGGAAGAAATCTTGACTGACTCTATTGAGCCCAGGTTTTATTCAAATATACACAAACAGCCTATTTTTCCTGTAAGGTCCTTTGTCTTCAGTGTCACACTTCTCATATTATCTTTTATATGTTGTGGAACCGTTTGAGTTCTGCAGGCATGGCTGACCGCTCTCAATTCAGAGCCTGATCTCTTAAACAGTCTTTGTACTTTCTCCCAGGCCGCACTTCACGCATGGAAGAACCTCTGGGTAAAACGCACAGAGCAGCTACGTCATTGTTTTCTTTTGTGTATCTCCTTAAAACTTTGCTTTGTTATGATTTCTCCATGACCCTTCAGAGTAACTAGGTAGCTGTTGTACCACTCTGTTATTATGCTAATCATAATTATGGCTCAGTGTACTTCTCAATTCACTGTTTGAACAGCTTGGCATTTTGCCAGGGTTCAGCTACCATTTTGTACTGCCAGGAATCTGACATTTTATCACCTCCTCTGTGATTTGGTTGCCAATAACCTTTCCCTACTGCCTTCACCTCATAGGGGATCACTGCAAACTGAAAACATGGAATGCAAGGGCTCTTCTGGCTCATTAGAGCTGCTGTTAGGGATCTTTTGAAATCATGACTAGCAAAGGTATGCAAGAGTTAGAAGTTACACTGTTGCATTTCAGGTCCTTGACAAATGTCTATCACCTCAAGGATGTGAGGAATGTTATGTGAGAAAGATTGAGTAGTATTGTAGAATGAGCATTGTAGAAAACGGCCATTGCCAGGCCAATTCCTTATGGCTCTAGCCATCTAGGGTTTCCTTTTAGTGTAACATTGCATGGTGGGTACACTCCTAATGCAGGTTTCCCTGTAGTTTCAGTATTATGTCTCCATTCCCTATTCCTATGCATGAAGGTGAGAGAGTTAAGACTGCAAGTGGCAGCCTGAGATCTGGAAATACGAAACTTCTAACACCTGGCTTTGAACTTCCTGACCACCTGAGCTGAATAATGGTAGCAGGGTCATGAATAGCCAATGTTATCAATGGTACTATTCAGGGATCCTGTTAAAGGTGTTATGGCCCTTTCTGCAAAGTCTTGGCGTTAAATTAATAATTAGAAACTGCCTAGCTAACGAGTTCAATATCCTTGCTGACTGACTTTTTGTTTTCCCGTGGAGAAGTGAAAAATGTACTTTGCAGAAGTCAGGGTCTCTTGAATACTAGCATATACAGAGTCTTGGTCACAACTGCCTTGCTCTTGTCATCACTACCTTTGTTTTGTGCTACACTTTTCTGTTTTCTTAGCGAACGTGCTCCTGCTTTACATGCTATGCAACAGTTTTACATTTTAGTAAGTTCTACGTGCATTGTCTTTGTGGATTTCTGCTGCAAATGTGTGCAATCTCCTTGCACTGATGTTAACTTTCTAGAGAGCAGATCTTGGGGTTTTTTTATGTTCTTTGTGTTAATTCCCTGGCTCAGGTCAGGTTGAAAAGACTTCTTGAATACTTGTGTTGAAGTAGTTTATCTGGTTTTAATAGGTGAGTGACTACAAAATTAAATGAGCTATACAAATCCAGCTGGTTATATTTTAAAAGAAGAGAGAATAAATCTATTGTGTTAGATTCCCCTCTTGCAAAGACTTTTTTTCATAATCTTACAGAACTTCCCTTTTCTCTGTATGGCAGGAAACTTGGAGATACTATTGAGCAACCCAGTTATAACCTGGCTGTCAGTTTATAAAGTCAAGAGTTAATATACTGCTTGATCTGCGGAGTTTTGTCAGAGAAACAGAGTTATGTGAGGTCATTAATTTCTTGTGTCTTCTGAAGAGGTCATATAATATGTGAGGACAGGCTGAGTTGGAGCTCTTCAGCCTGGAGAAGAGAAGGTTTTGAGGAGATGTTATAATGGCCTTCCAGTATCTAAAGGGGGCCTACAGGAAGGCTGGGGAGGGACTATTTACAAGGTCTTGCAATGACAGCACAAGGGGCAAGGGATTTAAACTGGCAGAGGGAAGATTTAGACTGGATGTTAGGAGGAAGTTCTTTGCAGTGAGGGTGGTGAGACACTGGAACAGGTTGCCCAGGAAGGTTGTGTCTGCTCCCTCCCTGGAGGTGTTCAAGGCCAGGTTGGATGAGGCTTTGAGTGACCTGTACTAGTGGGAGGTCTCCCTGCCTATGGCAAGGGGTTGGAACTAGATGATCTTTGAGGTCCCTTCCAGCCTTACCATTCTATGATAACTCTACTGTCTAAAAAAAAAAAAAAATCATACTTGAACTAGGTATGAATTTAGAACTAACACTTTCCTCCCTGATGATTGTATCGTTGAGTCTGTATGGACTAGGAAAGATTGCCAGAATTACTGAAAGTCTTAAGAGTTCATTCCAGAATTGAAGTTTTGGGTTGGATTTTGAAAAAGACTTGTATTTTCTTTGAAATAAAAGTAATTAGAAAATAAATGAGGCAGACTTGTGTGATGAGATAAGTTGCCATTGATGAAGAAGCTTATCTTAGTTCAAGGTTACTGGAACATGTTTTCTTGGATTTTCTCTGTTTTGATGATTTGAAAAAAATCATGAAAATGAATCATGGACAGCAAACTCCTGTTATAAGATATTTGAGCACTTTTGATTAGTGCCAGATCTCTTAAAGAATGCACAGCAACAGTCTTTGACTGATTTTTGACTGTTTCTAATTTGTGATGTGAAGAGAAGCAAAATTGGTGGTCCTTTGTGGGAGGAAGCTGCTAATTTTTAGTTGTTTAGAAAGAATGGCTATTAAACACTTCTGTGTAATGTGGGACTAACCTTTTTTGAATCAGCTGCTGGAAGAAGTGCAAGAATTCTTACTGCCAGGGAATTTCAAGGAAAAGCACAAACTGCTCTCATTACCAGAAAGATGTCTCCCAAGTGATTTGGTTGCTGGATCCCTGTTATACCTGCAGAGAAGATGCAGGCATAAACTTTGTAATCTTTCTCCCAAACATCATTCAGACAGCAGCCTAGATAGGAAAACATTTGAAAGGTTTTGATCCTCTTTTTTTTTTCACCCGTAACAATTTAAAGAGAGATAAAGGTCATTTTCTATGTGTATTTTAACTGTCTCTAATCATATTGTGCAGTGCCATTGACAAAACTTGCCTGTGGACCTGTTTGCTGTGTCCAGCTTTCTTGGCAAAAAGTTGCTGCTTCTTTGCTGTACGCTGCAGAGTGAATAAAAAGACTGGAGTTGTATTTATGCTGCACTATAGGGCCTTTCCTTTCTGTATTTGAAATGATGGTAACAGAGGTTTTGTCACCACCTCAAAATGAGACAAGTGGCCAAAGACTTTTAGCATTGCTGTGAGGACTGCTGATGTTCTTGCTGCTTTCTTGATATGTCAAAAAAGATGCATATGTATGTAGGATAGTTTTACTCCACTTATATCCTGGCCAAATGCATCTGTCTGCACTTGCTGTACCATTGGATTAGATTTTTTGGGCATTTAATCTTTCTTGGATTTAAGTTAAGGCAGACATGTTTTTACATTATCATTACTGCTGTTGTTATTATTGTGATAATGATCATCATGTTTTAGGGTCTTCTCTTCTTTTTCCAGCTGACAATCAACAAAGTAGGTATTTAGAGAGAGACTTGTCTTGTTCTCTCGTGTCCACATCTGATTTAAGTGCTGTAGCCTTCTGGGTATGTATGCCTTAAGAGTTGAATGTAAGCTAAAGAGGGATACCACTGTGGTGCAAACTTGACACTTTATTTGTTTTAACATTAAAAATCCAAGCCAAACAAACAAATCAACAACAACAAAAAGACCAAACCCTGCATTAGTTTTCCTAGGGACATTTTAATTTTTCCCAGGGACATTTTAAGTCTGCTTCATTGTCAGCTTCATTCTGTCACAGGTTTCGGTTGACTGCAGTCTATTTATTTGACAGATTCTACTTACCAAGTCAGTTCACAGGAAGTAGTAATAGGTCAAGACCACTTCCATGAACTCTGAAAATATGAGGTCCAGACATTTAGTTATCATTGTACTTTTCAGAGCGATTACCGTAACACACATAGGTAATGAGACTGAGATCAAAACATACTACAACTGCTATAAGTACTTGGTTATATGTAAATGCAGGTTGTAAAATGACTGTGGTGATGTCTCTGTCTTTACAAGGCTAGATGAGGTGAACCTTGAGTGCTGTTATTATGTCCATGAGAAATCTCAGAAAATACAATCAAGCAGTAGCTACTCCTTTGGGGCTCTTTCTGACAGACTGTGAGAGGTTCTGCTCTGTGTAAGAAAAGTGACCCCATTTGTATCATGTCTTTAGGTTGTTACTGGGTCTGATGCGTGTGGTGTGTTGACAGTCCAGTTTCTAGTGAAACATAACATCTGATACCTAAATGAGGGTCCGGTGTGCAAAGCATTTTGAAGTTTGTCATCATTGTGACGTAAAAACTATGATACAGTAAATGCAGGACTTTTTCTAAATGTGTACCTCAGTAGGTCATTTAATGTTGCTGCTTTGAAGGTAGAATGTGAAGATTGTGATACCCTCGTATTAAGAGCAGTCTCTTGCCACAAACTTGTTGTACCAGTGCTTCTCCTGGATGGTGGGTTGCTGTTCTTGCTGTTGTGGTGTTGATATTCAGATGAAGCCTACCAGGTTCACTGCTGGTATATAAATTAACTTACTTGGTGCCTGAAGAGAAACATTTGATTTGAACAGTATTCAGTGCCTCTCTTATTACAGTCTTTGTTTTTCTTTCATTTTCTTCCCTGTTACTTAATCAAAGGTAGCAGGAAAATAAGTATTATCTACCCAGCATTTACAGATTAAAAATTCTTGAAAGGTCTTTCAGCAGCCTGGTAGGTGAAAATGACCGTTTTGTTTTCTAAAGTTGTTGAGAAGGTGTGTGTGTGTGTGTGTGTGTGTGTGCATTTTACTAGATAACTCTTAATTTACTAAATAACCTCTTTTTGGTCTCTAATTGCACCCAGCCAACTTTTATTCAACTGTTTTGCCTCTTGGAATATATGATTAGCTTAGCTTTAGGATCGGAATCTTGGTTTTGCGCTGTTGGTTTTGCCTTTATTGTCTTTGACCTAACCCTTCCAGGATAATCTCTGTATCTTATTTACTCAATTTCCAATAATGACCTCACCTAGGGTTTACCACAATAGTTAATAATTAACTCTTGAGATAACTACTTAAATTTTAGAGTTACACATTATGTCCAGTCTTCTGCTCTTTTGATGTGCTATATAACATGACAGGATCTAAATGTCAGCAGGTCTAACATTTGATTCGTGTTAATACAATTACCTCCAGTGCTTGGACAAACAAAACTGAAACTCTTTCATCCTCAGATCAGAGACTTCTTCCCATCTTTGAAGATAAGGCTCTAAGTTGGCTTTGAAACTGCCCACTTAAAGTGGCTTTGCTTGAGTTTACCTAACAGATCTATGAAATGGTTCATTTTAATGCACTTGGAGTGGCCTTGGTCACACCAAGTATGCACAGATAATGAGAGAACTTAAAAAATACTCTCTCCAGAGAGGTCACATAGTTGATCAGGTGACAGCAGTCTTGTTTGTATCTCATGTCCCTCTCTAACAGGAGGTCCCACTGATTGGTGTTTTGTGACGTCTGAGCCACAACTCTGATTACTAAAGTGGTCCCAACTCTGACTAAAATACATATGAAGAGCTGCAGTCCCACTGCCTCCTCTCAATGCTGTCGTTCATGGTTGTATACTATTTCTGTAGCTCCCAGTTATACCCATGCTGACTTGGCTTCTCATTTTCTTGTTTCCATGTACAGTTTGACAAGCCTGGACCTTATCATGGTTGTTCCTTTCCCTCCTCTAGAAAGCACTGACAGTAACTGTCATTCATCCTGAATGAGGGAAGCTGCTTTTTAGGGCTTACTGTAATAATTTAAAGCTGTTGCCTTGGTGGCTTTTGATCATCTGATGAAAGCCAGCCTTTACATAAAATGCAGCGTACAGCAAAATTGTCGTCTTTTTGGAGGGCTTGGGATATGAGTTGCATTTCAGGCCCTAGCTGTCAAGTGTCCTCCCACTCTGGGCAGTTGACCATCCTAGAGCAGACTTTCGAGGAAATGGCACCTGCCAAATATCTGTTACAGACTGCTATGGGACGTGTTAAGAAACAGAGGTGATAATAGGGCAACAGACTCCATCTTTTTTCAGCCTTTTTTTGTTGCATTTGATTATTACATCAAGCTTTTACTTAGAAGTTCTTGTTTTCTATACTAGCTGTTCAAAACTGAAAGGCATTATGAAAGACTGTGAAGGGGAAGTACTGAATCCAGCAATTACTGCCATAAGCACCAGGGCCAGACCAGCAGTGTGTTTGTATGGAAAAGTAAATGAGGTGGTAAGCCAGGAGGATTTTTTTTGTTTTCCAGAGTGCATTGGTTTTAATTTGGCAGAAGTTACCAGTAATTCACAATCACTCCCTGCCATTTCAAAGACTCTGTGCTGTTTAATTTGCATAATCTTTGTAGATTTTGTCATGGAAAATACTTTTCTCAATACATTCTGGAGGCAGAAAAAAGAGACAGAATATAAACATGCAAGATGCTGAACACCATACCTTGGCCCTATCTACACAAGGCTTCAAGGAAGGCAAATGATAAAGCTGTTGTGCCTGTTTTCCTATGAGATCACAGGCTCAGCCTGAACTGGGTGAAGCTTTGTCACTCTTACTTCTTACTAATACTCAAGGAAAGCTGATGAAGTAAGTATCTGTGGGGCCTTTTTCGTAGTGTCACCTCATCCTGTGAGACTCTATACGCTTACTCATTTATTGAAATCTGCTTTGACTAATGAATAATGTATAAAATTAATCAAATTATTGTTGACATAGACTCTTCCTTAACTAGTAAACCTCATAGGGGTGAGTAGCTATAGAACCTTCTTCCATTTTCCTTATGAATGTTTCTATTGTCTTGCAGTTGCTATTTACGTGTTTATCCTGTGACAGTTCATTTGTTGTATGTGGTTTGAGCTTTATGGAATCCCTTCCAGACAACCTAATTATTAGAGGAATCTTTTGGGGCTTAGTGTTGTGTTTGGTTTAACAAATGAGCTGTCGTAATCTGGATTTTCATCAGAATGGCATCTGATAACATGTTACATAACATAGTGGCAGGAAGTTACCTGTTTGATGGTGTGCTCCTTGCCTGCAAATCTACAGCTGCAGTCTATCACCAGAATCTTTTAATTGCACACATCTGCACAGTGGTGCTGTAGTTCACTCTCTATCTTTACAGGTATTACTGCTTGGATTCAGCTTCCCAGATTATTCCTGTTGTGTATGTCCATGGTGCGGAGTTTGTATTTTCAAATTATGACAGAGGCAAACTATTTCCCAACTCTAGCTCCATAACCTTACAAAAAAGCTTGCTTCATTTTGGAGGAAATCCCTGACTTCTGATTAATCAAAGTCTCTCTCAGAAGGTTTTACCTTGTTTTCAGAAGTTAAAATGCTGGTTTTCATAGCCTTGAAGGAGATTTTCTGACTTCTCTTAACAATAGCTTTGTGCTTTTGTATTTCGGATTCCCGTTTTGGAAATAAGCAAAATCATGTACCATATGGTTCTGCACCTCTAAAGGCAGTACTGATTCTTGCTTTCTTGATCCTTTTCTGGCAGAGTGTGAGGATTGCATGTCTTTTGATCAAGAGGATGTCTTCTTCATACCTCATACCTTTCTAGATACTTGAAAAAAAAATGCTGTGCTAATTTCACTTGTGCTTGTATCTCTTGGGCAGTGGAGGTGATAATTAAATGGAGATATTTGAAAGCAGGTTAGTGAGAAAGAAACTGGCACAAAGAAACAAATGTTACTAGTATTTTTAAATGTTATTTGTGTGAGCATAATGCATAGGAAACATCTGAGGACCTCACTTGCATTCTGTGTTGGTGCATCCAAAGTATTTTGTGGTTTTGGTTTGGGGTTTTTTTTTCTGATTTTGATCCACAGGCAAGCAACAATACGCTTTGACTTTTTTCTGCCGTAATAAATTAAACACTGCTAAGAATTCTCTTTGTTCCCAGGTCCCTGAGCATCGTTACATGTATTGGCAAATTATCCAAATGATACTTGGCAAGGTTTTTGGCCTGTGCCAACTACTCTCTTTCTCAGGTGAAGAACTACCATGGTCCATGAACTGTGCCTGGGAGGCAGCTTGAGCAATACCTCCGAAGCCTGAGGTTGTAGAGGCCAGCTGACTTTGGTATCAGAGAACTTTTCTGGACATGTGTAAATGTTGTGTATAGATGCAACATTTTTCTTAAAATAGCTGTTAAGAATTGAAAGAGTTTTTGTCTTGGTGCTAAATCCAGTGGTCAGGAGCATTCAAAGTGACACCCCTTCCTGAAGAAAGCCTCTCGATCATTTATACCCTGTCAGCTTTAAACTATTACTTTGATGTCTGTGTGTGGGGATGAATTGTAAGATGAAACAACAGCTCTCACACTTTCAGAGAAGCTGTAGATAGAGTATATTTGTAAGGTGTCCTTAGCTGCATAGCCACAACTGTGGTAAACATCTAGTGTCTCAAAGTGAAGTTGGCATGATGCTTCTCTGAGGCAGTATTTGTTCTTTTTCTTTATGAAGAATCAAAATTCATCTGTTATTTTACAGCTTGTTTTTATAGCTGATTTTGCAATGTAATTTTAAGTCTCTTGGTCCTTCATATGCCTTGAGTTGCTTCTGTGAAGTTGCAAAGGAGTTATGTGAAGGTAATGTTTGTAAAATGCTTTGAAGATGAGAAACTCCACAGTAGGCTTTCATTATTACCAGAGGCAAAGTGAGCAGGAGTGGCTTAATGTTGGACTGTTATTTCCCAAGAGATGGCTTTGTTTTGAAGAGTGCACATTATCAATTGGGTTGGAGACAAAATTACCTTATTTCAATCCTGAATATAAATAAATTGGCCAACTTCCTACCTTGAGATTATTCGGAGATACTTGTAGAAGAGCAGAGCAGTTACAGTACCTACGTGTGGCACTGTTCATAGCTTACGTTTAGTGGAACATTCATTTAAAGTATTTAGCTTCTACTATCTAAAG
This sequence comes from Eubucco bourcierii, assembly GCA_013396675.1. Taxonomy (NCBI): domain Eukaryota; kingdom Metazoa; phylum Chordata; class Aves; order Piciformes; family Ramphastidae; genus Eubucco; species Eubucco bourcierii. The sequence goes on from VWZE01004438.1 coordinate 541,605, forward strand.
ATATTTTGCATTCAGTCAGTTCAAACATCCATACATATACACCATGACATTCTTATGAGATAAGGATTTGAGAAATAATATGTATTTGAGATATATATTGATCTTTTAGAGATTAAATCAATTTTGGCATGTAAATAAAAAAGATAGTCTACATTCAGAAGTACTGAGCTTTTATTAGAATTTGGTTCACAGTTTTCACATGTTCAACCTACCCCTATAAAAGAACTGGCTTTTTTAACAGTGCTTTAAATATTTCTTGAATGTTTTTTATTTCCAGTCTGTATGTACATAACAAATTTATAGGGGATTGTAGAGGGACAAAAAAAGGGGTGGGGGGGGAAGTGAGTTATCTAACAATTCTTGGCTGCTAGTGTTTCCTCGTAAGTTAGAGGAGAAGGGAGGGAGCTGCATCGGTCAAACGAAAATTCAACTTCAACTTGCTGAGCAGGGGACTGCTCCGGGGACACAGATGTCCTCACGTGGTTCGTTGTCTCCCTTGCCCTTGCAGCGAGTCATCGCTTCCACCCAGCAGCCTTGTTCTGACAGAGCTGTTCTGTGATGTCAGCACAAGGCTTCTTTGGGGAGACAGCACTGCTGCAGTCGGGGATTTCTGAAGCAGCTTTTGTTGGTGGAGGGACTGCTGGGTCTCGGCCAGGCAGCGAGGCACTTGCATCCCTGCGGCCTTGAGTGGGCGCCTTGCTCCCTGCAGCTGCAAAAGCTTTGGGCTCCTGCCTGGCACTTGCAGAAATCGTTGTGGAATTTGCTGATTCTGCCAGACGTGAGCTAAACACTTGTTCCCATCAAGTGATGTGTCACATCAGTACAGCTGTTGGTTATGAAAAAGATGCAGGGGCTTTCATCCGTCATAATAGACCTTTGTTAAAGTATTGCAAGCTCAAAATATTCCAAGTAATGCTATCAAGTAATACTCCCTTGCTTTGCCTATAGGGCTGTTATTCCCCCGTGCATCGGTTAAAGTGTTCAGTTGTTGCTGTCCCTTATGTCAGAGGTAGAGAGGGAGGCTAAATTCTCACTGTCAGTAAGGATTAACTGATGTTGTTGGGCAGTGCTTTCAAAATATTCTGACCTATTTACACAACAAAACCAATCAGAACAAAATAAACATTTCTGGTCAGGAACTGAATGCTGTATTGTCAGCTCTGTTTGGCAGTGGATTGTCTCATCATATTTCCACTGTAGACAAAACATGAGCACTACTGAAATCTTGAGTATTACAAGCAGATAATACCTTTAGTGAATAGCTTAATTCTCCTATTGCCTTTTGGGGAAAGGGGACAGTTTGACCATAGTTCAGTTGAAAAGAATGCTTATAAAGCAGCTGACAAAAAAAACATGTGAGCAGATTTATCATTTTGCCATGCAGGGCAATAAATAATTGCATCATTTCCAGCAAGCCGTCATCTATACCTGTCAGATGGTGGATCTCTCTCCAAGGTGTAATCTCTGCAAAGAAAAGTGAAATGTGTAATTGTGTTAAAAGAATTTTTGCTTTCCTGCTTGAGTTTTGGTTTAGTTTTTATTTTGTAGTAACTGTAGTGGTCGCTTGCAGTTACTTCCTAATTTTTATGTGGGATCTCCTAAGGAATCAATCCTGGGTCACAACATTTTGATAGTTTGGAGGGTAAACTTCCCTAGTACTCAAATATAGATAGGATATAGACAGATATAGATATCTATGTATTGTTCTGTCTTGCTTCTTCAACTCAGATTCTGAGAATGCTAAGATGAAACTTTTTAAACTTGCCTTTTTTTTTTCCCAATTTCATTTAGTGATAGTCCTAATGCTGTCCATGAGGTGGAAAAATGGTTACCTCGACTGCACTCGGTTGTCATAGGACCTGGCTTAGGTAGAGATGAAGTTCTGCTTGAGAATGCTAAGGTAATGTGTGTATTGATGTTTTATTATGTATCTTCATGTTGAAATTTTTTTTAACCAATTTTCCTGTCTTCTGTATGATTATACATATATTTTTGATAGGGTTATTAAGTAATAAATTTAATAAAATATTATTGGCTGTAAAATTACAAATGTTAGCCATGACCTTCATTGTTAAACTGTAAGCATCACTCTGAAATTTAGGTGCTCTTATGGTTGCTTTCATTTGCTTTTGTTTTGCTCGTGGAAGTTGCTAATTAAGATACAGGTGTTGCCATCTCTAGGCAAGGGCTCTGTGTTTTCTTAGGTGCAAAGTACCTGTACTGTGTCCATGTACATGTGATTGTGAGTTCCTGATTTTTCAGAACCATATTTGATAACTTGTTTCAGAAGAGGTACCAAATAACAGGGACAGTGTCCCCTTGTAATAAATAATACTCTTAACAATAAAATGTTGCAGATTTCTACTCTGGTTGAGGAGATAATCTCATTTTCTGTCAAGCCTTAGTGGAGAGCTGAAAAAAGAAGCTCAGATAGTTCTGTACTCTTAAATAATACATATTTAGGCTGTCATCCAGATGTCTTGAATTGCTGTCAACACACATTTGTGCATTCAAAGTATCTTTCAGACTAATGCCAGTCTAATTTTGTACAATTTATTTTTTTATGTGTGTGAGAAGTGTTACAGTGGTACTAACAAGTGGAATTTAATATAGTTTACAGAAATGTTGACAGTGACACAGTGAAATTACAAAACAGGGGAGGCAAGAGGCAGGAGACCACACTATCCAAGTAGTTTAGAATACCTTGAGACCTACGGAGAGTGATTTTTGCTGGGGTGTTATTAGAGGAAGTTGCTGTTGGAGCTTCTCACTTCTTGATTCTCCTGCTTCCAAAAAACATTTAGTTTTTCACAGAAGTACAGAACTAATAGAGCATGGATTCAGAAAGAAATAATAAAGAAATTTATTAGAGTTGATCAAGAAATCAAATTCTATTGTGAATGAAAAATTTCAATGTATGTTATTTTCATTTTTTTCAGAATTGCTTTTACAGATAAAAACCTCTGAGAATGATTTTTCTGTTTTGGTAGGAAAACAGCTTTAAGCAAAAGAAAACAAGAATTAAGAATTATCTATGATACCTAACATAAGTTGGTCTATAAAACTCAGGTGGAATTCTTATATAAAGATATAGCAGTGTACTTACCTTTATTACAGAAGTGTTCTTGATTTTTTTTTGTTTTGTTTTAATGTTTGCTTTAAAAAAAAAGCTTTCTTTGTCAATTACAAGCATGCTTTTACTTCAAGCCCAGCTGTCCCACATGAAGAAACAAATTCAACCAATAAGGCATTTTGAATTTACTTTATGCTCAAACCTCAGGCCACGTTCGTATGAGCTGTGAATCCAACCTTATTTATTTCAGGTCACATTAAATCTCAGGTTCTTTCTCCTCACTGTAATTATGTCAGTGTTCATTAGTTATCCAGTGTTGGGTTTTTAACGTAACTGGGGATAAGTGAACCCTGCTTGCATGCTCCAGGAAGACTGGTACTTCTCTGTGCTTAGGAAAGGCTGAGTCTCCCTCTTGCTTTAATAGCAATTTCAAGCTTTGGATCACTCTTCAGCTTTAAGAAAAAAAAAACAACTGATGATAGCATTGCTATTTTAAACTTTTATGGGAGACTAGCTTGGTATATAATTTTCTGTTTTCCCTTTAAGCTAACCTCAGCATGCTGTCCTGTGAATACAGGGCTGAGATAGAGATTGGTGTCTGCTTTCTGGTCAGGGTTTTGTATCAGAGTGACAGTGACAATGGGAGAGAACTCTCCCTTTTCCTTCTCCTACCCCATTATAAAGTGCTGAGGCATAGTGGTCTGTCACTTCTCTGATGCTGTTCTTATATCAGTTCTTGCAAGGATTGTGCCAGCACATTGCCAGTAAATGTGTTTGTCCAAACAGTTGTGTTTGGGCTGGTTTTCTCTTCTGAGCGTTGAAAAATGAAATAGTAATGCAGTAACCTGCAATTTCTAGTATACAGCCCATTGAGGTTGTTTTGTTGTGGAATAGCCCGAGTACTTTTTGACTAGATGGTGTATGTTCTCTCTTCAGACCCAAGAAAGCTTTGCTTCCTCAACATCTTTAGGATGTCACCTGCCTCCCTTATGCTTAATGCCTGCAGTGTGTGTATTGTGACATTTCAGCTCCTTTCAACAGTGTGGTGGAAAAGAAACACCTTATGATCAGTTTCCTTTCATTGATATATTTTTTTTCCATTCATTTAAAGTTGAGTGTTACTCAACTTTTAAAGATAGTTTAAAATAGTTTACTCAACTATTAAAGAGTGTTACTCTTTAAATGCATATTTACTGACCTCCTTTGATTTCCTGGTTTGCGCTGTAACTTCATTTACAAATCCTGTTAAAAGAAGCTACAAGATAGTTCCCTCTCTCATGCTGCTTGTGTGAGTCTATGGCAAAACCCTCACATGCTGTTCCTCACTTGCCTTGGTGGGGGCTGATGCTTTGTCAGAGCTCTCTAGGCATGGATTTGCAGGCCCAGGAGCTGCAGCTTCAGAAAAATCCAACAAAGAATGCATTTGTTGTGTCCTACTAGCAGTGCAGTTGGGTTCCATGCAGATGTGGCATTTGTAGTCTGGGAGTTAAATCCTTAAACTCATAAACTGTTGGGGTTGGATGAGACATTCAAAGATCATAAAGTCTAGCCACTCCCCTAGAGCTCGCAATCCCACTACTACTGCTAAGCTACTACCACTAAACCACATCCCTCAGCACCACATCAACATCTTTCAGAAACCTCCCAGGGATGTTGACTCCACCATCTTCCTGGGTCACCTGTTCTGATGTGAGATAACCCTTTCTGTGAAGAGATTTATCTTAATGTCCAACCAGAACCTCCCTTGGCACAACTTAAGTTAATTTCCCCTTGTCCTGTCACTTCCTGTGTATGAGGCCACCTCACTCCATCCTCCTTTGAGGTAGTTGTAGAGGGTGATGAGATCTCTCATCATCCTCTTGTTTTGAAGACTAAATGACCCCAGTTCCATAAGATTTGTATTCAAGACCCTTCACCACCTTCACCAACTTTGGAGCAAATAAGTAGTCTAGTTCCTTTCTCTTAAAAGGAAAGAAACTAGCAATATTGCATCTCTGCCATACTTATTCACCACAGTATTCTTCAGTCAACCATTCAGGGATGTTTGAACTTCAGGTTTTACTCTGATCTGGTACTTCTTTTAGCCTAAGTTTTGGAAGCAGAGGAATTTCTGTCTGTACCATAAAGAGCTGTTCCAGAGTTTGTGAGAGAACCAAGTTTCTCTTTTCAGGGTTGATGAGTGCAGCTCCTGAAAGGACTTTGGAAGGAAGGTTATATTCCTTGTGTAGCCCTCTGCAGGAGGAGATGATGTTATCTAATACTCCAGGATATTCTGCCATTCTGCTGCTGCTTAGCAGTCAGACAGCTAGGAGCTTAGTGATGTCCTTTATCAGTTTCCTGTCTCTTGCAAATTCTCTGCTTAAGAGTTGGATGAATCTTTAATGGCCTTTTTTACTGGTGTGAAATTGTTGGTGGAATAGTAGTTACCGTTGGGATCAGGCAGGAGAAACCATTCTTCTTTTCCATCTCTAGTGACATCATCTTAAGATTGTATGAAAGTCGCAGAAACACTGAACATTAGAGGTTGGAAGGGACATCTGGAGACCAAGTCCAACTACCCTGCCAAAGCAGGATCACCTAGGGTAGTCCTCACAGGAATGCATCCAGGTGGGTTTTGAAAGTCCACAGAGAAGGAGACTCCACAAACTTCTCTGGGCAACCTGTTCCAATGCTCTGTTTCCCTCACTGTAAAGAAGTTTCTCCTTATGTTGAGGTTAAACCTTGTATGTTCCAATTTGTAGCCATTGCCCCTTGTCTTACTGCTGCTGACCACCTAAAGGAGATTGACCCCATCCACTTGACACCCAGCCCTCAGATATTTATAGACATTGATGAGAGGTCCTTTCAGTCTTCTCTTCTCCAGACTAAACAGCCCTAGGTCTCGCAGTCTCTCTTTCCATAGGGGAGATGCTCAAGTCCCCCAGTCATCATTATGGCTCTCCACTGGGACTCTCTCCACCGGGTCCCTGTCTCTCTTGAATTGAGGACCCCAAAATTTGACACGGTATTCCAGGTATGGTCTCACTATGGCAGGGTAGAGGGGGAGAAGAACCTCCCTAGACCTGCTGGCCACACTTGTTTTGATGCACCCCGGGATGCCATTGGCTTACTTGGCCACAAGGGCACATTGCTGTCCCATGCAGAACTTGCTGTCCTCCAGGACTCCAAGGTATTTCTCCACAGAGCTGCTTTCCAGCAGGGCAGCCCCCAACCTGTACTAGTGCCCATTGTTATTCCTCCCCAGATGCCTTGGCTGGCAATGAATGAGAGAGGTTTTGGCCACTGTAATGGATCAACTTTGTGAAGTGTACCCTGAGAAAGCCCATTTGAAATTTTCTCATTCAGATGGATTCCTAGTTCCACCTTAACTGAGTTATCAGCTTTTCTGCATTTTAGGTTAGTTGGATTAATTTCCCCTTTCAAGCTTCATGCCCTCAGGATCTAGGCAACACTTCACAGCCTTTATAAATTGTCAGAATGGAACTAGGTGCTTTGGTATACTTACCCACACTAGTTTTTGCAAGATCAAGAAGACTACAGAATACAAAGCCACTGTTTGTTGTCACAGCAGTCCATTAAATGCTAAATCTGCTGCTGTGGGCCTTGAAAAGCATTTTCCTTTTGACATCTGAGTAGCCCCCTGGGTTCCGTTTGTACCAAGTATGACACCTGAGAGGCATCCCAGGCTAATGCTGTAGTTGGTAGATTAGTAGTATTCTCTGTGGTACCTGCCACATTGCACAAATATGAACAACAGGATGTGCTAATATTTGGAATCACTGCACATGTCGAGCAGTGTGTGTCATGCGTTTGTCTCTTGCCCTGTTAATATTCTTTGGAGAGTCCTCTGGGGAGGGTCTTGCTGTGGGGATTTAAAAATTCATAGGGAACTGAAGTAGCAGTGACAACACACTACCTTCTGATCTCAGTCCTCAGCTAGGAGGAGATGAGGTAAATGGGATCTTGTGCTTGGAATGCTGCAGAGGCAAACACAGAGGGCAATGTGTGTGCTACCTGTATTTCATCCCTCACTCAACCCCCAATATTGATGTATACACCACAAGTAGTATCCGGTGGAAGCTACTCCTATTCGATGCTCATTGTTCTCAAAGAACCTGATGAGAGTCAGAATTCGTGGGCATCTTCTCCTGTTAGCAGTTGCCAACAGTCCTTTCTTTGTAATGGTGGTGCTGGTATGGGTAAAGCTGCTCAAGGCGAAAAGATCCTCTTGGTTGTCCTAAGGCCTATTAATATTCTGTGGCTTCCCTACAAATATCTTGAATAGGAAAACAGTGTTTGAAAACACCCTAAAAGGACCTTAAATACAGGTTTATGGAGCTTGCAAGCAGAATTTATTTTCTGATATAGGCAATGGATCTTGATGAAAGTCATTCACAGTGAAGTGGGATGTTTATTTGCTTTCTGTGTGTAGGCTTGTATTGTTGTTTGACTTGATTTTGACACTTAGAAACATTTGTAAGCAAAATGCAGGAATTGGATACCTTTTCAGCTCTTTCTAAAGCATCATTCAGCTAGAAACCCAGAAAGAAAAAAAGCGATTTGTTTCAAAGAAAAACTGTTTGTCTCTATTTGTGACTCTTCACTGAAGTATAGTATCGAGTGGTGTTAGTTTGAGAGCAGGGTGATTAATGAGCTAGCAATAGTTACAGATGCTGGAATATATAAAGTAAAAAACTCAGGCAAAAGGCTAGATAGTGGTGATTTACAAAAATATTGTTCACAGAGAAAGATTTTGACATTGCTGAATTCTGAAAGGAGGATGAGTTCTTGAATCGATTTGTGGAAACAACTCTGAAACTTGCTTTCAGTAGACTGCATATAAAAACTCCCCAAGCAGCAGAAGAAAGCAAGTTACCTATAATACAGCTCTGATGTGAAGAATCTTGAACAGTGGAACTCCATTTGAAACATTTTTCAAAACCTCCTGGATCAAGTGGCCTGTATTTAGGGAAGCTTCTCCCCACTGCCAGCCCTAACTGTAGCCGTGAGCACAGTCTGTGCTGGGCATATTTGCTTGCCTCTAGCTGTGCAAGATTACAAACTTCTGCTTGCCAAGCCTATTTTTCAAGCATCTCCACCACAGAGCTGCGTCCTGACCTCTATTGCAGCTGAGTCTGCTAACGCTGCATTAATCCAGACTTGAAGCAAGTAATGCAGAAATGCTTCCGAGGGCTTTCAGTGCCTATTTGTAGGAATTGATTTGCAGTGTGTTGGGGTGGAACTTGTTTCTTCCGGGCACCTTGGGGAGAGAGGTGTGCAGAAATGCCAGCTGCAGCATTTACAGGGAACTTTTGGCTATTTCTTCCTCCTCTCTCTCTGCTTCGGAGAAAACTATGGATTCAGGCCTGTTGGATGAGAGCACATCCATGTGGAAAATACAAGCAAGTATAGGTGACATTTCAACTGTGGTTTCTGATCTTAGTTTTCAGCAGAGGGTTCTTTGTAAAAGGGGCTGCCACTCCTTTTTGATTATTTAGGGTTGTATGAGATTTAACCAGTACAAAGTTGTGCATATTTGCATGTCTCTCCTAAACCAGAGTATGTGATTATGTATTTGGTGTGGGCAAGTTGCAGCAAAATGCACTTTCAGTCAGCCAAAGGCAAGATTATACAGCTTCTTAAAATGTTTGAATGTCATCATGGTCAATGCTGTCCATTATTATGGCATGCTGAAACTTGATCTTCTTTTGGCAAAACTTGTGATCCATGTGCTCAAAGAGTAGGTGAAGATAGGATTCCTGAAAGCACCTACGAAATAGTGTTTGTTGATAGTAATGAAACTTTGTCAGTAAGGAAAGCTTTGTCTGCAGTATTTTTTACCTTTGCAGAGTAGAAAGATGTGATGCATCTTCAGTGAAAATTAATTACTGTTGTGGGATAGATTTTTGCTTTATATATGCTGCTATTGTGGTTTTGTATTTATTTCATTAAAATTCAATCTTTCATTAAAACCATTGGGCCTAATTTCCTGATTCTTCCCTTTGCAAACACCAAATGTCAGTTATTGTGCAGCTAAAATAGTTCATCACAAAAAACACACAGAGTGGTATAACTAAGAATTACTAAAAAGTAACTGCAGATGTTCTGCTGCCAATCTGCATTAATTAAAAAAGCTGAAGAATTTAGGTCTTGGAAAAACTGTACATATCTGTAATTTCCAAAGAGCTGTGGAGAATCTGCTTGTGTGCTGTTGTATGGAAATGTTCTATGTAAGTAGCATCTGTGTGTTATCGCTGGCTTGTGGACTTGAGTGGAGAAGTCCAGGCTGACCGCAGAGTTTTGCGGGAGGCTGTCAGTGCATACTATGAGTGAACCACCTGCCATCTGCTCTTGGTGCCTCAGGGTGGCTGCTTTATGAAGACTTCCATGGCTGGTTAGATACCCTTTCATTGTACTTAGACACTCTTTAGCAATTTATTCCTCTCTCCCATGTTCCCCCCCATTCCTCTTCTACTTGTTTTTCCCATCCAGCATCTTGCAGTGGCTCCTCCCAGCCTGTTCATTTTTCCATAATAGCCGTGGAAGTGTGCCATTGCTGGATGTAGTAATGGGCAAGTAGTGACAACTTTTGGTTTCATACAGGAGCCCCTCTTATCTAATATCTTCATTAATAAAGTTAGTATAGACTTTTCTTCATGAGACATCTGCATACCCATTGTTCTCAGTGGCTCACCTGTTCAGGTGTCAATTTGATCCAGACCCACGGCTCAGCTCTGACATCTTGTTATGCTTCGCCCAACTCCATTAGTGCCATTTGCCTTCCACGGCCAAAGTCCTCACATGTGGCACCATTTGTTGCCGCACAGTAGTAGTGGACAAAGCAGCGACAACTTTCAGTTTCATGCAGTAGCCCTCTTTATTACAACCAGAGCTACTTTTTATACCATCATACAAACAGAACATTAACATAATACAGGTGATGTAAAGCCCTGTTTTTAACAGACTCTTCCCCTTCATATCTTGCTTTTTCTGGGCCACATGGCCCATTATCTTAGCTGCTACTTCTCCCATGGGGGAGACATCCTATAGCTTCTGGGAATCAAGGCTGTTTACTCTATACACAGCTCATTATTTTTCTTACATTTTTCCTTGCATTCCCACAGTGTGCAAGAGTCTTGGATGTCTGTGTTAGTGCAGTGCAAAAGAATTTTAAGTTTCATAGCACAGCCAAAGGATATCAAATGCATAAATCATGTCACACTTTTTTTTCATTACTGTGCCCTCTTTCAGCAATAACCCATTCATGCATTTCTTCAGGTTTCTTCTTCCTGGAGACCCTTCCCAGTGTGAATGATTCTGATTTAGTGTGCATGTTCTGGTTTCAGTTTGTTGGCAGTTTAGCATTTTGGTTTGTTTGGAGGTGTTGGCTTAACTTTTTTTTTAATAAAATGAATTGGGATTTGGTTTGGGGAATCTATTTTTAATTTCTCTATGAAACCTGGGACAGAAATCACAGATTTCTACTAAAACGAGTGCACTGCATTTCAAGGAATAGCTTCCATGGTAACAAACCATGTAATTAAACCATATAAATTCTTTGCTCTTACTTTGTAAATTTTCCTGGTTACAGTAAAGTATTATTTTTACCCATACAGAGTGCTGTTTTCTACTGTGACACAACTGTTTGAGCTCGTGCTGACATATAAGTCCTAGGTACCTAGTCAGGAAAAAAAAAAAGAGTTTTCAGGAAATGGCATATTTCAAGAGTGCAGTGAAAACAGATTCAAGTTACTTTTACCCTTCTGACTTTCATCCCCTCAACCACCTCCACCAAAACCTGCTGTTGCTGAAATATTTTTGGCACTCCTAAGTGTCAGGTACTTATTGTTGCTAAAAAGTAATAACTGTGTGGGAGTTTGTCCCATACAGCACCTTCATGGGATGTGTGAATCTCAGGTAATTTCCTCTTTGGCTTAATTAGGGTAGAAACTTAAACTTTGTTCTTCAGTTATTAGGAGAGGAAACTTGTTAGAGATTTGGTCTAACATGAGTCCTACAGTCTTCCAATACAGTTCATCATAACTAATTTTAATCACAAGGGGCTGGAACCCATTTCCCTTTTTCTCATCCAGACATTGTGGGCTGTGGAGTCATGATTAAAAAAGAGTCACCAAGTATTGATACAACTGACAAAGCAGAGTATCTAGCAAGTCACTGTCCAAACTCCCATAATTAGGGTTCTCTAGATGAAAGGCAGGTGACAGGAGTTTGGGCCTGGCTGTAAATATTGGCAGGGGAAGGATGCACATTCCAGTCTTTGATGTCCTAGCTAACCAGTGTGGCTGTAGGTCACGAGGTTAGATGACAGCAACTTGTCACTCCTCCTTATTGTACTCTCTGTTTTCTAACTGGTGCCAAGGTTACTCTGAGTCCGCTCTTTGGTTTCTGGATATCCTTGAGTACTGAAGTTTTGAGTGGAGTGCTTCTGCCTTCGTCTGCACCAAGTTGAACCACTGTTGTTGTCATATAATATATTCTTTACACTCTGAGATATCCACTGATGTATCTTGGAGCTAGGATCTTCAAAATCTTACAGCTGGACAGGAAGGCATGATGTCTTGTGTTTACCATTGATACTTGCTTGTGTTACTCTTCAGTTGGGTGATTGGTGATTGAATTTCAGGTCTCACCTTATTAACCCTTGTTACTGTTTTTCAATTGGCAATGTTTTCTTCTGAATCTTTTTCCATTTATATGGAACTGTATACAACTGTTATACAGGATAAAACCAAGTAGACTGTTCCTGATCATACAGAGTCCCACCAGAAACCATTAAACAGGTTCTGGTGTTAAAGTAAGTTAATCTGAGCTGTATTGATTGTGCAAATTAACAGTAAAGGTTCTTCTGTATGCTAAAAGTATTAACCGGGAAAGTCCATGCCAAATACTGAGATACGGATTCAGCCAAAAACTGATTTTTGCTTCCAGGAACAGAGCACTGCCAGGATGCTGCCATTATTTCTGTGAACACTGCTTATGCAAGCAGATGTTGGGTTTTAGTTTTGTTTTTTATACAGTATGTGCAGCAGTAGAGGGTTTAAAAGTGGGTGTCATCTCACCTAATTCTTATGTCTGAAAAAGCTGTAAAGTGTCTGTGATAGCTGAGGAGAAGCATGTATGTTTGTTGGTGATTCATCCTACCCTAAATGCAGTATCTGAGCTGCATGGGGCGAATTGTTCTCCAGTGGGGAGCCATTTGACCTTTAAATGGTGACAGGTGAGATGGCTCCTGTCCAGAATCAATAGGAAACAGAGGTTTTCCAGTGAATGTTGTGTCCTTCAAATGGGTGGTTTTAAGGGATTCTGTTGCCTTATTAGGATTGCCAGATTACACCCTCCCTCCCCAGAACTTCCTGCAGTTTCTTTTCTGTCTCCAAGCAATTTCTGTCAGGTTTTCAAAAAGGAAAAGGAAAATAATTAAGGTAGGGTTTTTTTCATTTGGTTGGGGTGGGAATTTTTTGGCGTTGTTGTTTTATTTGTTTGTGTTTGTTTTTTTCTTAGTCAGAAATGAGCTTCCTTAGTAAGACAAAGGACTTTCTATCCTCTGTTTATTTGTTGTAGAACAAGAGAAAGAAAAAGTAAAGATCACTCAGTATGTTAGATTAGAAACTGATACCTCAGAGACTTGGTACACAATAAAAGTTGCTTGGCCAGTAGATTTTACTTAGCAAGATGAAATTTATCCTCAGAGCAGAGGTCAGACGTCTCAAAATTGTGCAGACGGTGCTGGAGAGGTAGGATCTCAAAACATTATTAGGAAGAAATGCCTTATTTCTCTGGGGTGTACAAGTGATCCAGTCTTCTAGAAGCTGTTTATGTATGTTTTCGTGCTTTGTAGCTTCCACCTTTTTGGTTGGTTTTATTTGGTTGTGTGGTTGTTTGGGTTGGTTTTTTGGGGGGGAGGCTGGGGGAGGGGTTGTTTTATGGGGTTTTGTTTGTTTGTTTGTGGTATGTGGGTTTTGGGTTTTTTTTTTTGTTTTGTTTTAGTTGGCTGGTTTGGTTTTCTGTTTTTTTCTCTTAGACTTAACATCCTCTTTGGTGGACAGTAGATCCTCAGGATTCTTTATTTAGCCTGTTGTTAGATAGACAATTTGCAGACAAAAAGAGAAATCTTAAACAGTAGTCAAGATGACCGTTACAAAACGTGAAAAGGGGCCAGATAGTAACAGCAACAGCCAAACCCTTGACTGTTTTGAGAACAGAGCTTTGGCAAAACTGGTTCCCTGGATTGCTCATAATGCATTTAAGAGAATAGCTTGGAAGGATATGGACTTCTGAGATCTGCTGTCTTCAGACTTGAAGTTTCATGAAAGATAGACTTACTAAAGTTAACGTAGCAGAACAAACTGGTGATTCCTATTAGTGGGAAGTGGAGCAGTAGTCATTTCAGGCGTAGTGAAGGAGTTTGGTTGCCAATGAGAAAATTAGGTTGCAGTAGATGGTATTTGTATCTTCAAAAATTGGGAGAGGATGATCTGAATGCTTTCTTGTATCTTGCTGACCTCTGGAGCTTATTGCTTCTCTAATCAGAAGAGCTTAGAATGGTTCAAAAATAATTGGACTGTTGGGTGCATATGGAAAAAAAACCTGTAAACCTGGTTGTCAGATCTACAACCTTATTTTGTTATAACCAAGTGAGTCATAATTGTTAATGAACACAGCAGGGGTGAAGCAATACAGCTTCTGTGATGTCAAGCTGAGGTGTGCACATCTGTGCAGACTAACATTAATAAATACAGAAATGACTCTGTCTTGCATATTCCTTTAAAACTTTGAAAGTAAGACTTCATGGTCTTTCAGTATGCTGTGACTAATTCTGGGTATGTTTTAAGATTCCATCCCTGCACAACTGTTAAATATACTTAGAAATTTGAATAATTCAGTAGTAGCTGAAACTGTATGAGTTATGTAAAACTTGAGATTGGTTCAATATTACTTAAGTAGCTTAATATGAAAGAAGACTTGTGGTGTTCCCTTGCAATCCCGAGGAACGTGGGCATTTGCCGGTCTGTGACACACAGCCCAAGCTTAAGACCTGTGCAAGCATGTGTGTATTATGAAAGGTTTTTATTCTGTAGTAGCATCTAATGTAGCTCTACTTGTGTGTCAAGACAAGTCTTCAAGTTTGGAGCAGCGGGTAGTATTTCAGTCTCGTGCTTCCAACATACAGTGCCCAAACAGACAAAAGTACTATTAGGCTAAAGCACACTACTAAATTCTGGTCATGCATTGGAAAACAGAAGGGAAAGATTTCTACTGAAATTAGAAGAATCAGAATCAGGTAGGAATGAGAACATGAAGATCTGAATATTCCATAATTAATAGTTTGCAGGAAGCAAAGTGAATGGTGTTTGTTTTGACCACAATGCAAGAACAGATTGACATTCAATACCCTGAACGTTAATTAAAAACTGCTTCCTTATTATTCCTTACATAATGTCTTGCTAACCTGTGGAGCTCAGTGCCATATGATAGGTAATCTGAAAAGCTTGATAACATTCAAAAATAATTAGACTTTTGGATGGATACCATCCTCTTATCTTTTACAGGAAAAAAGATAAAACTCTTTGGCTTCAAAGACAAGTTGGTAATGACCAACATTCAAAAAACTTGACTGTCGACCATCGCTCATTAAAAAAACTAAAGCTTCGATTGTTGCCACTGCTCAGTTAGGAGAGAGAACAAGGGCAGACAGTCTGTTAGTAGGTGCTACTCACTGGAAAAAAACTTGCAAATACTCTGTTGTCTGGGCTACCTTGGTTTTGCTTTGGAAAGTATAAAACCTCCAGGACTATGAGTGAAATAATGTCTTACATACTGCTGGTCTTGGGATGTTTGTATGTAAACTGAAATACCCCAATGAGGCTGTCATCGAAAAGGCGACTAGAATTAGTACTGAACCTACTGATAAATTCCTGTCATGGCCAGGAATACTCATTTGGTTTTTTCTTCCTTTTTAATTGGACTTGTATGCTTACCACGTGTGGCTTAGTTTGGCATTGCACACCACCTACAGCAGGGAAAATGAGTGAGACTGCGCACTACTTTTTTTTCCATATCAACACCAAGGCATCTGTTACGGAAACCCTGTAGACACTTCTTGTACTTGGATAACAGAGAGAGTAATTCTTCCAGTGGGTTCTTTGGGGACCAGGATTTGCACTCGCACATGAGTACCCCCCTCTGGGTACAATTTCAACACTTTCTTATAGCTCTAATACTGAAATCATAAAGAGAAAGTTATACTGGAAACTACAATCCTTATAGCTCAAATACTAAAATCAGAGATATATGACAAAGACTGCCAAGCATCTCTGTTGATCAAAGAGCAGGTTATAGTCACCCTATCCAATTGACTAGCAAAACTCCTGAGATGCGTAGATCACAGAGCTGGGAGGCAGTTACCTTCTTAAGGTAGGTGTCCCCACCAGGAACTGCACCATCGTGGTGGTAAGACTGATTCTGCTGCAACCCAGCTACCTAGGCTACCAGTATATATGGGTTCAGAATTCTGTGATGTGTGGCCAGGAAATCCCAGAAGGCAGAATGGAGGAGAACAGATCTCTTCCTTTATTGTGGAATCCGTTGCATACCATCTTTCCCTACTGCTCATGCACATACTTGCAAGCCCCGATTTCCCTGGGTCTTACCTTTCAGTAACCTAGTGTTCTGTATTTTAAAGAACTGACAGAAATGAAGCCCTCAAATTAACTGGAGAGAAACCAGAACTATATTTGGAAAGAGAGATACAAAAAGAAGTTACAAAGCAGATACAAAACCCATAGCGACCCGCTTGAATTTTCCCCCAACCCAAAACTAAATCTATCATCCCCAGTGCTCTAGTTCTCACACACACACCTCTGCCACCCATAGGCCTAAACACAAGCCTCTGGAGGCCCCAAAACAGGCCTGCTCCTTACATGTTTGTCCCAATAAAAGCAGCACCCGTCTGACATCGGGCTGGAGAACGACAAAAGGAGCACCTGCTAGCCTTGCCATGAGTTTATAAAGAGATAGCAGAATTACGGGATTGAATAACAATTTTCTAGTCCCTAGAGGATTTCTAACCCTATAGTTCCCAACGTGGGACACCTAGTGACTATCAGCCTATTGTAACTTCTGATCAAACACATACCAACTCTTCCTTCTTACAGTAATGTAATTGTAAAATTACTGGTTAATATGGAAATGTTCTGCCTTAGCTTGCAGAATATAACAGGCTATTTTTGTTTTTCTATCTTGCTTTGTGAAAAAAAACTTACATGTCAGATTCATGATATGACTTTGTTTTGGATCTTACAAGATTTAAATTATCAAGCATCTTAAAGCTATCTGCATTTTTTGGTTTTTTTTGCAGGGTATTATAGAAAAATCAAAGGTGAAAGGAATTCCTATCATTATTGACGCTGTAAGTATTTTCTTGATTCAGTCAGTGATTTCACATTTAGGAATCTATTCAATAGATGATGTTCTTACTGGTTTTTTGCAGGACGGACTGTGGCTCATTTCCCAGCAACCTTCTCTGATTCAGGGCTACCAGCGAGCTATTCTTACCCCAAACTATATGGAGTTCAGCAGACTGTATGAAGCCATGGTGAGCTATTTTCCTTACTGACGTTTCACAGAATCACAGGATGTTAGGGGTTCGTAAGGGACCTCGAAAGATCATTTAGTCCAGCTGCCATGCCAGAACATGCAAGTGCATGCAAGTTTAGTCTTTTTAGTCTTTAAAAATAAACAACTTATTACTAGCTTAAACATCACATGCCACTTCTTGTGTGCAAAAGAAGCATTCTCTGAATTTTTATTCCATGACGTAATTGCCACAACAGTGACATTTGTTCTTAAATAGACCTCTTTTTGAAAGACCCTTGTTTATGCTTTTTTTTTGTCACTGCAGTGGCTATAAGGTGAAAAAAAAAATACCTGGAATGACTGATGCTGCTGCTTTTTATTTTTTTCCTACACCCTTTGTCATATATATGCTGAAGTAGCATGTGTTAGGATATGTTGTTCTAGCAGTAAAATATGTGCTGTGTATGAAATTCTTGTGTTGTAGCTTAGAGATCCTGTAGACAGTAGTGATCATCATGGATGTGTATTAAGACTCAGCCAAGCCATGGGGAATTTGACAATTGTTCAAAAGGGAGAAAGAGATCTTATTTCAGATGGAGAGAAAGGTAAGTGAAGCCTTCTGCTTTTAGCAATGTGATTTTTCTATTGCTTTATTTGCTTTGAGTCATAGTCCAGCGGTTGGACTGTATAGTGGTTGTTTGCCTGTATTCCCCTGATGCTTGAAGGGGTGGGCTGGCTGTCTTCGCAGATCACCTTTAGGTGATTTCTGTAAATTGAGGTTTACGTGATGAAAAAAAAACAACTGATTTTATATGTCATTTAAATGGCTAATAACTTGTGTTTTACATTACTGTGAGCTGTTCTAAAATACTTAGCTGAGATGGTCTATCTAAGTGGAGATCTCATTGTTAAATTAATACAAAATAATATTGTTGGGTTTTATATATATAAAACATATGTGTGTATGTACATATATAATATATATGTAATATATTTATATATATAATATATATATT
>VWZE01004438.1:559660-615410 GCA_013396675.1 Eubucco bourcierii
TGGGGGGGCGGGGAGGTGTTAAAAATGAAGACATCTCAAGGTTTGTGAGCTGCTTGGTTCCTCAATGTCATTTACCACTGGGCTGTAGATTAGCATGCAGATACATGACTAGTACATTAGCCCTGACAATTTTAAAAAGAAGCAAGCCAAATTAACTCTAGATTGCCATCACAGCTTTTTTAAACAGCCACTCATTATTATAGTTAAAGTATACTTAATCGAACACATGGTTTTTTATAATTATTATTTACTGGTACCAGTATAAAATTAATTTATGGGTGCCTTCATTGCATTCTGACTGTGTGGTCTTATTCACATATATAGCAAGCAGCAGCTCTGCTTCCAGTTACTTGAAGCTCTAATCTCAGATAAATGTTTATGCTGTTTCAGAACTGGTTTGTACATAGAGTCAATTTTTTGTTACCGTTAGCCAGGGAAGTCTTTTGTAACAGAAAAACAGACGTAATATGACAACTGGGTTGTGCAAAGCTATACCCCTATTAGTACAGATACTACAGCAGACTGAAGCAAGCTGGGATCTGGAAGCAATATAGTTCTGTGTGGTGAAGCACTCTGGTCTTATAGTACCTAAGCTGCCCTGCATAAAATCTGCTATCGTACTTGCACCAATAGCAGGCTTGATTTGTAACCTGGAACAGTCAGGCCAGGTTAAGGGAGGATGATTCTATCTACCAGCAGATAAAATATCCTGGCTCCGGTTTATGCTAGCTGGAGAGCTTTAGAGCACTGTAGTGTATCTTCTTTCTCCGTTTATGACAGTAACATTCTTTTGATACAGGAACACTGGGAAAACTGAGTGAGCATTTTAGACTGAGTACATTAACTTGCATATCATCCTTTGAGCTGTTACTCTTGAGATAATTGTACTCCTACAGGTTCACAAAAATAGTAAACAATGGAAATTCTTTCCAATTTCAATCCTGAATGTTCAGGCGTGGCACAGGTTTGGTGTGTCTTATGTGCTTGTGGGGTTTTACATGGTCTGGTTTTTTCCCTGTCATGTTCTCTCTCTGTCACTTTGTTTTGTTTTTTTTCTCTTAGTTAAGTGGATTTTTTTTTTTTATTTGAAATAAAGAGTTTCGTGTCTTTACAGTTGTTGTGTGATGTCCAGCTGTCAGCTGCTTTCTTGTTCTTACCTTCATTCTAGCACTGATTCTTGCTCTCTCCAGATGACAGATATTTCAGGTAGCTTTGCCGCACTGTTAGAAAGCAGTTGTCAGGTTTAATACGGGCTGTAATGTCAGTTACAAGCACTATTTTTAGGGTCTGTGTTGCTTGCAAGGAGACTCCTGTGAATTCTGCAGAAACTATAAACTTCAGCTTTCTTTGGGTCTGGGTGGTACTGTCAGCCAAGCTTATAAAAGCTTCTCAAATGCGAAAACTACTACGGGAAAGGAAATTCTACTGTCTGCTCTGTGCCCCAACACAGAACATGTTGTCATGTCACTGATCTTGAATTCTCTCCCAGATTTTTCACTCCTAACTACTTCTTTTTTCATCTGTCCTTTTGACTGGATGTCGTCTTTTCTTTATTTCAGCTGAGACAGCACACATGATTTCAGCACAAGGGAAATCCAAATAATTAGCTCAGGCCAATGATTTCTGGAAGCAATCAAATATTAAGAAAAATGCTGCGTACTCCTCTTGCCTTTTATTTTTCATGTCAGGGTTGTAGTGCTTAAGCTGTACCTGTTAGCAGGCTTTTCCTGCTTGAGATCATTGCTCCATCCATTGACACTGTGGTTTCCATATATCACTTTTAAACTTTCTCTATTAGGGATATACTGAATTCATGATTTTGGGGGCGGGGCTAGAGAAAGGAAGTCTCAGTGTTCTCCAGGGAAAACAGAAATTGCATACTTACCTTTGTAACTGTAGTGTTCTGTGCTTGATTATTGTGCAAGAAAGGCTTTTTGAAGATGCTGAAATGTGCAGCAAGTCAGACTGGCTTGGTGAATACTTCATAGCTTAGAGTGATTGTAGTGGTTATTTTCAGAGTACTTTTGTTTGTGAGTCTGTAGGAAATCCAGTAGGCAATTTACTACTTTTACTTGAAAACAAAAACAGTTGTTGGATGATGTGATAATGAGCTGAAAGTGCAGGTGTTGGTGAAGGATTACTGTCAGCAGAGAGGTCTGTAAGCAGGCAGACACAAGATACTCTGATTGAAAGCTGAAGCTTAGTAAATTGAGATTAAAAATAAGGCAGTCTTTTTATTAACAGAAAAATTACTTGTGACAATAACATACCTAGAACTTTGAAAGATTGCCAAACAGAAGTGTATGAATGCGTTCTGAGGTTTGTTCTTTAACGATCGGATGAGATTATTGGGTGGTTGCTCCTTCCTTAAAATCAGTACTGAACTACATACATGGCCTGTGTGAAGTCAGCAGCACTCCTGTTTCAAAGGAGGTTTCTCTAAAATCTGTCTCCATTTCAGTTATGAGCTGCCAACTGCCCTGTAAACATAATCACCAGGATTAAAATTAAGTTTTATATACTCTTTTTCTCTTTCCTTTTGCAATTTCACATTATAGCTTGGTCTACAGTTGTTGATTCCCTGCTCTACAAAGATGAGCTTCACCATGCTCTTGGTAGGTGATATCAGTGCCATCACTGACCAGGGTAGGAATGAGTACTCAGCCTATGGGTAAAAGGTAAGTCAGCTTTAATTCGCTATGACACAGCTCTCTAAGGTTTTCTTTTTATTATTCTTTGGAGAACTGGTCAATAATAAAGTGTGGTTATACCAGTCCTAGTTCCTAACATGTTTAAAATTTGGCTAGGTCCTTGAAGTAGAAGATTGGGACTTTTGTTTTTAAATACTATTATGAGTTTTTCCCCAGCACCTATGTCCTCTTCTCCCTTCTGAAAGGCAAATTTTATGGGTAACCAGCCAGCTACTTCCTTTGACTACTTTTACCTGGAGCCAGTAGTCAAACATAGTTTCTCTCCAGTTGCCCAGCTGCAGCTATGGTCAAGAGAAACAATGAGGCCTGTGAGAGGGATTATTAAGTACTGAATATGGGGTAAAAAACCAACTCTTACCATAAATCTTCAAGCAGTACTTCTGATTTCTACCATTCATTCCCTGTGCAGCTAGAAAGGAAGCTCTTCGGTGTTTTGTCACTCCTTGGCTCTCTCTGATAAAAGCTCCTACAGTGACAAGGTGCCCAGCAAATTTTACCTAGGCTTTTAACCAAGATGACAACACCTTCATCTCCAGTTCTGCTTCTGCAGGATGAGCAAAACGGAGGTCATGATTCCTGTCCTTTGTGTCCCTGTGCTCTCCTTTGCACGTGCAGCCCAACCTATTGTCACCCTGGCACTACTCACCTGTTGTGGCATCTGTCCGGTGGCTACTGCACTTAACAGGAAAAATAATACAAAATTTGCGTAATTTTGTTTTTTAAATTGCCTGATGCCTCATACTCAAGGATCTATCTAAGTTTTAAAAGCGTGATTAGGGAGTATAAAAGTATAAGCACCCTTTAGATAAAAGCCAGCTTACATTTTCCACATCAGTTGAGTAATTTCTCCAGACAAAGTCCTTAGTCTTGGTTTCCCTGTCTGTGTGCACTCTGGGAGACCACGGTCTCCAGCCTCGTGCTTTTGTGAACTAAGTTGCAAAAGGAAGAAGATAGGTTTCTTAACCGTGCGAGTGTCGGCCAGGTCAGAGATGCGTGTTGGTAAGAGATTTTACTCAAGATGCAGTAATCATCTAAACCTTGCATCTGGGGAAGCAGAATGGTCCTTGACAACTACTTTGTCTTGCACAGAAAAACGGAATTCTTAAGCCTTTTAATTAAACAGGAGTATTTGTTGTCCTGTGGGGTAGCTGCTGTTAGCTGATCCAATCCAGCTGGATCATACCAGAAGTAAGAATGGTTGTGCCTTTCATACATGGATTGCCAAGCACATTAGGATCTTAGTAATAGTCCTGCTTGGTACGAGGAAAACAAATGCAAAGAGCTTGTGGAGGATGTCTGAGATTCAAGAATTAAATTCTGATGTCCAGGCTGTCTTTTGATCTGCAGTGTCAGTAAATGTGATAGCTTCACATAGGTTTGTCTTCAAGCTTCTTTATCATTGTTGTCAGTATTGCATGTTTAGCCATGGCAACCTGTCCTGTATTTCACATTCTGTACTCCAAATACAAACGTGAAGATGAATCCTGGGGTGTTTGGGGTTTTTTTCACTACTGTGTGAATACTGTTAGTTGAAAACACAGAGTCATGCATTGTTTTATACTACATGGGCCTTTGGTTTTCTAACTGCAGTGTGTCTAGGAGCTATTGTAAGTAGGACTGTCTTTATGCAGCTGTATCAAAATCAGTGTTTCACAGTTATAGCACTTGATCTCAGCAAAGCTACAAAATTTTATTTCCCCCCTCCCCCTTCGAAGAGAGGACAGCTATTTTCAGTTACATAACAGACTGTTTTTAAACTAAGCATACAATATTTGTAAGTGGGTCATTCTTCTGGGCTTTGATCTGCCAACACAATCAGGGCTAGGAGTTCTTTCAGCTTAAAACTTGATGACAATGGCATAGTTAAGTGTGACACATACTCTGAATGCTTACCCAAATGCTAATGTTTACCTTATCTTCAAGGAGTGCTGAAAAGAGAGAGATGGTAATTTATTTCATGGCCTGCAATAGGTTAAAACTACTAAATCACTTGGCCATAGTCACCCAGGAAGTAGGGTGCAGAATTTTGTGGGGAACCTAAAACATCTTAGTTTTTACTTCTCCAATATTCTGTCAGTATGTGACAGCTTTTTTTTTTTTGTTTGTTTTGGTGGGGTTTTTTTTGTTTGTTTGTTTTGTTTTGTTTTGTTTGTTTTTTAATTTTTTTTTCCCATGGACTTAGAAGAAACCAGTGTGACTGTGAGGTGATGTATTTGCTGCATCCAGGTCTGGCAATATTTATGTGCATTTTATTTGCTGAGATATTGTTGAAATCATCACCTTGTAATAATTATATCAGATTGGGTTGCCCAAACCTATTAAAAAACAAACCAAGATGCCCTGCTCCAGCAGACAATTTGACTGACATTAGTTGTGTGTTTCTATCTTTGAAGATCTGTCAGCTGAACTATAGATGAACCTCTCCACTATTTTGACTGAGACTGGTGTCAACCTAATTGACTGTCCTTAAGTGGCCCTTGTTGCTGCCATTGTGGTGATTTCAGTCTTCACAGTTTCTCTGTTATCCGGTGTCTTGGTCTCCTCAACTATTCCAAGAGCCACATTTTCTAGCCTTTCTGATGCAAGTGTTCATCCCTAGTTGAATGTGGTACAGCTTTGCAGAGTGATGGACTCAAAAATACTTTGTCCTCATGTAAATACTTTGTTCTGCATCTCCTGAGGGACAGCCCTGCCCCCCTTCTCAGCATCATCGGTGACTATCCAGTCATATCCATCTAATCGACGTCTTGTAACATTGTCACTGGTTGTCACTGCTCAGTGCAGTACATAAGGATGTCACCCCTGTGGTCCTTGAAAGAAGTGCTTGAGCTGTCTTCACAGCAGGTTACAGACATTTAGTAGGGGATGTTGGATTACAAGAGTGGGAAGGTGGCAGTTTTATTTTTGTTGTTCTAGAGGAGAGCTGGAGAAAGCATCAGGAAGACTTTGTCCTTTGTGGATTTGGCAGTATGCCAGTTTGTTTTGATGGTAATGTGGGATTCCTGATTTTATTTTAAAAACTTCTAACAGTGACTATACTTCAGAGGAGTTTTTCATTCCGTTTCTCATTGCCTGTTGTGCTGTTCATCATCCTTTTATTTTGAGATGTTCTTTGAGGAACTGAGCCTCTGCACAAGAAGCCCAAGTGTTTTATTTCTTTTCCCTCCCTCATTCAAGTGAATTTCCAGTTATTCTGCTTCTTTGAAGGTATTGCATGGATTTGTTTTCCAGCATCTCTGTGCAGCATACAAAGGTCTACTTTCTGTTGTTGCCTGAGAGGTAATCTGCACATACTTGAGACTTACAAAAGACCACTTTTTTTTTTTTTTTTTTTTTTTTTTTTTTCCCCTGTACCAGGGTATTTTAATTGGCCTAGTTTGAGGAGATCTTGCTTTCCTGTGTAGCTTAAAACTGACTGGAAGGTTGTGGGGCTACAGAATAGTGGCAGATGGTGACATACAGCTAATAAGCAGGGGCTTGTGCTCAGCTGTCAGTCAGAAGACCACAAAGCTTTTGAACAGAGGATTTCCATCCTGCCTCCTGCTAGGAGTTCAAGCCCTCAAAGTGAAAATCCTGTGAGATACCATCTTCAAAGTAGCAGAATTAGAGGTAATTTCTCCAAAGCACTGTATTAAAAAAAAAAAAAAAGGTAGCGGGGAGAAATAACCTATGCCACCTAAAAGGGCATAGTTTCTTCCAATAGCTAACTCAGAAGAGCATTACACTTGTGAAATTTGACATTAACTACTGCTCACTGAGAAACACATCCAAAATCTTAATTTAGGGAGGAGGGGGGAGGGGAATGATCTGGAAAATTAACTGCTGGCAAAGCTGCAGCAGTGTCTGCTGTGTTCATGGTGACTAATGAATCTTTGCCCTCTCAGTGGCAGCAAAAATGCACAACTCATGAGCCTAGCAATTACTGCTGGAAAAATCAGTGGGACATGGAAGTGAAGTACAACTCTTTGGTGCAGCAAGTTAACAGGAAGGGCTTTACTTGCATTACAGACTTTCTTAACTGCTGCTGTTTAAAATTTACCTGCAAGTCTTTCAGTTTTGTGCAGATTTTTTTTCGTTGTTTTGCAAGAGGAAAAAAATCCTTTTAAAAATGTCTAGGAGTCCCTCTAAAACAGTTAGGCTTTTTTGTTCATATATTTTGGAGAAACCCAGCCCAGATGACTAGAGAACAGCGAGGTAAAAACTGTTGTCCAAGCAGTGTCTTGCTTGTGCACTTGGCATGTTCAGGAGCGCACAAACCATCGTGTGCATAGTCCTGAACCTAGTAGCATTGCAGTAGCTGACCAGAGGTGCTAAAGATCACTACTTGGCCACAAGTGATTCTGCCATCTCTTCCATTCTCTTAGGAGAGAGAAAAACATTTCTCCTGGTTTTGGAGGCGGCTGGGGAAGTTTTTTGGTTTTGGGGCTTTTTTGTTTTTTTTTATCCCAGAACCAATCAAGAAGAAAAGCTGAGAGTAGATACATACACACAAGCAAGTTTGGGGAATGGTAGCAGGACTGATGCTGTTTTCTTTTTGTGTGCCTTATGTGTCCTTCTTTCAGGATTCTTGCTTGAGCTTGTTGAGAGTAGAGAGCAAAGGAGTTAAATATGGAGAAATCATTTGCATGTTCTTCATAGTTAAAGTTCCACAAAGAGACCAGTTCGACCAAGACCTTTTGTGCATTTAAATAGAAATGCAGCATCAGGTATTCTGATAGAGTCTATCCAGTGACAGTGCTGACAGAAAAATCCAGGGATGCTGAGGACACTGTTGACTGGCAGAAAAAAGAGATGTCTCTGCATATGGTTTTTACAAAGCCTAGGGAAAAGGCTGTTTTCAGTGAAATATCTTTCTGATGGATATGGCAGAAGATGGGAGATGTTAATTCTGTTTTGTGGTTGCTCTTTGTAAAATGCCTTTATTTGCATGTGAAAACTGAACGTCAGAGACTCTGGACAGTTGTGTGTGTGCCACAGTGTTCCAGAGGGGCATGGTCCAATTCAGGGTGAATGCTCATCATAGCGGCATCGGTTCATGTGAATCAGTGACTAAATCTTCTGTGCAACCTGAGTGACGTGGAGAAAGTGTATATGCATTGTAATCAGAAAAATATTTTTTAAATGTTAATGCAGTAATGCTGGGTTTTTTGAGAATGGTGTATTTGAGTGTATCCTGCTGCCTGTGATAACTGCTGTGTGCCTCAGGGGTTAACCCTCACACCTATGGCGCTAGCACTGCCAATAGCAGGAAAAATGCACATGACTCTCTTTTGTTTGTTTGTCTGTCCTTAGTGCTTGTATGCAGTCACGAAGGAAGCAGCCGGAGATGTGGTGGACAGGGGGACCTCCTATCTGGTTCTCTTGGAGTCTTAGCGCACTGGGCCTTCCTTGCTGGAGCAGAAAAAACAAATGGGTATGAATATTAATTAATAATATCTTAATTGAGTCTGTGAGTGTGGTGTTCTGTGGCAGCTGTCGTAGGCCCCTTACAGAAATTTCCAAAAGCAGTTGGAGTCGCTGGGACTAAGGCATCCACTTATTTGTGAAAAATCTATGTAAGAGTTGCAATTGTAGTAAGACAAACTCTTCGGTAATCTAACATCTCTCGAGTCTGAGGCAGAAGGCTGTGAGCCTGCCTTGGTTTTAAGGGATGTATGTTTTCAAAAACTGAATGTTGGCAGAAAGTAGGAAGAAAGTGGTTAGTCATTGGCAGTGACGTTTTTATAAATCAAAAAAGCCCCATCATTTAGCTTCGTTCTTGTAATTTGGTGAATCCTCTTGCATTGTGTCATGGTTTTTAAAGAGAGCCAACAGAAATGAGGCTCTCAAATGAACTGGAGAGAAAACAATTATATTTGGAGAGAGATACAGAAATTACAAATCAAATACCACATCCATAGTGACCCTCTTGAATTTCCCCTCAACCCAAAACTAAATCTCTACTACCCAGTGCTCCAGTCCTTGCCCCTGCAACGCCTCTGCCATCCATAGGCCTAAACACAAGCCTCTGGAAGCCCCAGAACAGGCCTACTCCTTACATGTTAGTCCCGATAAATCAGCTCCCCACCCGACACAGGGCAGGAGAAGGAGAAAAGGAGCACGAGCTGACCTTGCTGTGAGTTTTTTATAAAGAGATAGCAGAATTGTGGGATTGAATAACAATTTTCTAGTCTCTAGAGGATTTTTAACCCTATAGTTCCCAACCTGGGACACATTGTATTTTAAGTAATTCAGTGGGGCAGCTAAGTCACAACTGGCAAGTAAAACAACTTCTGAGAGGGTAAGCATTTTAAGGCCAAAATGGCAGTCCACTTTGGTCATACCTGAAGCAGACATGCAACTGCAGCTGGTTATTGGCTCTTTTGTTAAATGATGCCTGCTCCAGTCTGGTCTACATAGGCACATTCTCCTCCTGTGAAAGTAGCTGCTTTTAAATAAAGTTGAAAGGAAGGTTGACACAAACCATTATGGACTTCCCAAAAAAGCAAACAAGCTATTGAATCGTAAGGAGTTCAGATTTTCTGTAGTCTTTTCGTTGCAGAGGCACAGAGGCAAATGTTTGTGCGAGTTAACTGGTCTGTGCTTTTCAGTGTGAGAACACTGCGCTATGATCCCCCAGGAGGAAGGAGGAAACAGTTGAGCCACTTTAAAATTCTGAGATCTAACGTCCCCTAATAAAAAGTGAAACCCAAGATTGTGTATCTGAAGTTGCAGCTGCCACTAAAGGAGGAGTTTTGGTTTACTTCATTAAAAGGGTGACTTCCCTTTTGCATGGCATTAAATGGTTGGAGAGATTAGCAAATGGAGCACGTGTTCTCCAGGCTACCCCCGTTTGGTCTCCTGTGACTATCCCAAACAGCTTGCTCAAACTCCTTTTGTTTTATAGATGAAGGAAATGTGGGAGAATAATGGAAATGTGGGATAATATAATGGTCATCAGCAATACTTTGTGTCTCCTGTGGTGGTGGTAACATGGCCCATCTCAAACACCTACTCTATCAGACCTGTTTTTATCTCGTATGCTTCAGG
Source organism: Eubucco bourcierii (assembly GCA_013396675.1). NCBI lineage: Eukaryota > Metazoa > Chordata > Aves > Piciformes > Ramphastidae > Eubucco > Eubucco bourcierii. The sequence continues at coordinate 569,401 of VWZE01004438.1, forward strand.
AAAGGATGAGTTTTTCCAATTCCATTAATCAGTCAAACTGGCAATCCAGCCAGTCCTTCCATGCCTGTGCCTGGCTCTGATGGTTCCAAATGGGCTTGTGCAGGGCAGGATTTTGAAACACTTGAGCTTGAACATGGCTCTTGGAGGTGCTAATGGTACAGTAGTAGGTAGGGTTCTTCTGTTAAGTAGACAGGATGCTATTGTGGTGCCTTTGGAGGTGTGCAGTAACCTTAGAAATAGGAGCTTTAATTGTCTTGAGCCCAGAAGCACGCCCCTTCTTCCAGAGTTGTGGAGCATAGGACCGACTCTCAAGATGGCTTGAGTATCCTACACCTTGATGAGTGCATGAATTTGATGTTTTTAAGGAAAAGATACTCAAACTTATCCTGGTAGTTGTTCGCAGTTGTAAACTTGCGTTCCGCTTTGCCTACATTTTGCATCACGATCCTTCACAAAACTTGGCATGAGAATTGGTAGGTCCTTACTGACTTACAGGCAGCTCTGTCCCAGCCATGCCTGAGCTTTGTGAGTTTTTAAACTGCCAGCAACTGGAGCCCTGGGCTGGCTGCTGATTTTTTTTTCTGCACTTGTTTCCCTCTGCTCTGGTGCTGTGAGGTAGCAGAACAAGATCCTGGGGCCCAGCCATTGAAAAGATACTCTGGAGGTGGCAGGACTCTGCTCTCTTCTCTGGAGGAGATTTAGCACTTGAGGACTGGGGCTGGGTACATTCTCTTAAGCTGTTCATAAGCATCTAGAAGGCATTAAGAGAATGTGCCTTAGTTTCTTCTGTGGTCTGTCGCTCTCACTGAACTCACTCAGTCACATACTGTGCCATGGAAGTATTTTTAAAAAATAGTTTCAGCCAAAGGTGCTGTACAGTGGAAGAGTCTGACACAGCAGACGTTCACTCGGGAAGCCTTCCAGACAATGCTGACAAACATTTGAGTACAAAGATTAAGGCCACCACCTTAGGAATTGCACAAGAATGTTCAAGTTTTGTTGATAACGTTGACTATTTTTTTTTTTCTTTCCCTTTTAGTCAAAATCCCTTTCTGGTAGCTGCATTTGGAGCTTGCTCTCTTACGAGACAGTCTAACCACCAAGCCTTTCAAAAATTTGGACGTTCAATGACTGCCTCTGACATGGTTTCAGAAGTCGGAACAGCTTTTAACAAACTCTTTGAAACCTGAAGCCAAAGCAGGAGAGGAGGAGGAAAGGAAGAACAGTGACTGCAAGAGTAATTGCATTTACCGTAGAATTGACATAAGTAATGCACCCTTTCAAGTGCTGTAGCAGCATTGGTATGCTAGGTAGATTTTTTTTTTTCCTTAATTTTATTTTAAGAATAGAAAAATATGATTAATGTAGATATTTTTTAAGAGTTTGGAATACAAAAATGTTTTGGCTGAAATAAGCTGTAGTTGCAGATCTGTTATAATATAATAAAACTAAACTGAAAATGTTCCTCTGTTCTTTTTGATAGTTATTGAGCAATAACTAAAATGTGAACAGCAAAAAAAAAAAAAAAAGATGAAAAATGCACTTGATACTTAAAAATTCTTCCACCAGCTCAACTGAATTTCTTGGATTGCACCAAGGTTGTCATGTTTTCAGTCTTAGACCCCTTGTCTAGAATTAGCTATTGCACTTCATATTTTTCTGCCATGCTAGTATATTAAGAAGCAAAAAGTAAGCCTCTTTGGAAAGGGAATGCATGAGAGTTGCTGTAGGTTTTTGAATGTAATTAGTTGCCTTTTCCCATTCCCAGTCCCAGAGGCAGAGTTTGTGATGATGAGACTCCCCTTCCTGCAAAGTCTTGGGTTGAGCTGTGTTTTCTTTTTAGAAAGGTTCCTCTATTGCAGAATAAGGATATATTGTAGGTTATCTTAGCATTAAGCAGTAATTACACTTACCTGAAAAAAATGTGTGTTCTATTCCTTTAGCTGGACCTGACCCACCTAGAACTCAGTATGATGAACTTTGTGAAATTATCATCTGGAGCAGTAAGAAGCTTAGTGCTCCTTAGCTGACTTGGCTAAACACTCAGTGATCATGAAAAACTGAATCACAGTGCCTGCTGAACAGAGCTCTCAGATCAGTGTACAGATGCAGAGGTAGCTAACTACTGACCAGCAGGCATGTGAATTGAAGGAACAAAAGGCAGCCAGCAGCACATACTTGAACCTCCCAGTGTTGTGCAGGCAGATGACTGTTGCAAGTCAGAGGCAGAAGTAGAAAAATGGTGGTTGTTGTTTGAGCTCCAAGTGCAGCACTTGGGTTTAGGGGCTTTTTGCTTCTGAGCAAGACAGACAGGACTTCCACTCTTGGGCCATAACTGGCTGGCTCATTGGCAGAGCAGATGAGTGTTGGGTACAAAGGGAGAAATTTGGGTGGGATTTTGCACAATATCACTGCTTAAATTTTTGAAAACTCAGTCAAAGCTTGTAGGGATCGAACCAATCTGGAGAGAGGGGCAAGTTCATGCAAAGTACATTTAACTGTGTACTGCCCTTAACCCTATAATTGAGCTCCTGGTGTATATACTCATTAAAGCACAGGAACAAGCATATAATGTGTCTAGGTATTGGAACAGATGTTATATTTATTGCAGCCACTCTTCCAGTGCTCTATCTCTAGGCTGGAGCATGGTATCACGCATACCAGTTTGGCTTGCAATAGTTGCCCAAGAAAGCACCTGGAATCAGAATGGCTGCTCCAAGTATTTCCCCTTCAGCCCTTAGAGCTGATATTTCTGGATGCACTGTGACTACTACCTCACCCCAATGCATTTATTTTGTTTGTTTGTTTGTTTTTCTTATTAAACCAGCTGCCTCTTTTTAAAATAGGTTTTTAAAAGTCTGCTCATTTTGGTCTATGAGGATTCACAGGCTTTTTAGATTAGAACACAGTCTACTGAAAAGAGTTTTGGTGTTTAATTTAAGCAGTTTTGTAAACTGTCTGCATCTTTGGGGGAGCTAAGCTATTACTTTCTTTTACCCCCTGCAAAACTCCTTAAGAAGCCTGACTCCTTTTAAATAAAATCAGAAAGTTAAAACAGCTACTGGATTTCTTTTAAAAAAATGAACATTTTGGGTTTGTATTTAGAACATCAGTGGTATTACAATCTAAATGGCATTTCTAGGCGAAGTCAATCAATTAACAGAGCTCAGTACCAATTTCAACCTGCCCTGCTGGTTTTAAAATCTACACAAGTTGTAACTCTGTTATTCACTAATGTATACAAATTGTTAAAATTTTTAAACATTCTGGAAATGTAGCAGTTTCTTTTGGTAGGAAATAAAACTAATAGCAAATGAATTGTGTGTACTTTGTTTGGTGTGTTCCAATCACATTTCCCAGGGAAGCCAAGCTGACTTTTTGCCATTCTTTCTGGTTCACTAGAGCAGCACTGCCACTGGCACATATAAAATACCCACAGTACCAAACACTCATCTGACAAGAGTGCTACTGAAGACCTCCCCCTCCATCTTCTCTAGGTGTACCAATAACCATGAAGGGGGTGGAGAAACAGCTACATATTTTGTTCTCAACAATGTAAAAGGAAGCCTTTGCCTTTTTAAACAGATTACTTGTGTGAATTACATTTTCAAATTAAATTCCTGTAGATGAACTGATGTTCTTGTTTTTCTTTTCATACATTGTTCTAAGTGTGCCAGTAGGTAAGTACAAGTCCCATATAAACTCAGCCACCAGAACACAGGTCACCTCATGTGTAAGCAGCTACTCAGAGACACCCTAGCCAGAGAATTACTTGGGTTTTTTTTAAACAAGAAAAAAATGCAACTGAACAGGCAACAGCTCAACATGCTAATTTTATGTTCCCCTTTCTGACTGAGAGATCCTGCACTTCCAGTGGCAGGGAATCTCAATGTGTTCTGTGCAAAGGCAAACTGAAAAAGTACCGAGCCAGACAGGTAATGCAACACTGTGGTTACACATTTCACAGACCCAAACCAGCAACACTGCAATAAGGAAATACCTCAAGTCTTAATACCTCTTTCAGTCTGAGGAAAACACAATTATTTAAACCACTGGGCATAAAACTAAGTGTTTTCACCTTCAAAGCCAGGCCTAAGTCCTTGCCTCTTGTCTTCACTCTTTCACTGAAATTCTTGGAGCCAGCTCAGCAAAGCAGGGTGCAAGGGGCAGGCAGGCAGCAACTGAGTGGGGCATTTCCTGCAAGAGAACACACTGCTGCATGTGTCAAACACCACAGCCGCTTCCCTGCTGCCCTATATTTGGGATGCTTCCACCACCTGTGGTGCCTACACACCTGCTGTGAATGCTGTATTTACCTAGTAGTAGAGTCCAGGGTTTTGCTCAGATCATCTTTTATCTTCATTAGCCAGTCTGTCCCAAAGGGTTTATTTTGAAACTATATTTACAGCTGTTAACAAAGCAACTGGAATAAAAAAACAAGTCCACAGATTACAGATCAGCTTTTCTTCTCAGTTTGCTGCTCTGCTTCCCCTCCTTCCTTGATTTCCCAAGTTGAAACAGCAGCTCTATCCTGTAAGAAAGAGTAAGTAGGTCAGTCTCAGCAGTCTGGATCACAGAGGTACCATACACATGTAGATACTTGGAGGCACAGGTTTAATTTAAACAAGCTTCACACAGTAAAGTTATCAACCCAGCTAGGTAAGTGAGGTGGCACTGCCCTCTTGCAGGAATGCCACTGTTCATGCTCAAAGCTGTAAAGCAAACCCAGACAATTCTTCCCAGCTAGGGAAACACACAACAGAAATGTCACCTCTTTCTTACAGAGATGGAGTTGCAGCAGTGTGCAGCCTCTCTCCTATGGGGAGCTTCTGTGGAACTTGGGCAACTGCACTTCCACATTTAAATAGCTCACGCACATGGAAAACAGCTCTGATGGCCAGTAAGTGAGAATGCATTGCCTAACATCCTTGATCCCCCTCTGACTTTTAGGATAGTAGCCTGTTGCTGTAACTATGACAGCAGTGCATTAATTTTTGAAATAGTATTGCAGTCAAACTAAGCATTTATGACTCCCTAAGATCTAGCTGGTTGACTGCAATTATTGAAAATAAAAGTCAGAATATTGGAACATGACACTGTTACATGAGCCCTGACTCATGACAGTGAGTCTAGAATGGAGTGTTGAATATTCTTCAAAGTGGTAACAGGTTTTGACACATGGAATACCTAATGAGTGCATTTCACTGAAACAGCACCCATCAGCTTGCATTTGAAGCACACTGTATTGACATGGAAAGACTGGTGGATATTCTAATCTGTTGCAAGTTCTGTAGTTTCACAGAACCAGAATGTTGCCTGCATTAAGCAGCAGGAGAGAAGAAACCAGTTCACAGTAATCACAAACCTACAAGCTGAAGGGGAAAGGACCCTTTCTACAAAGCTGATTTTTAAGGCAATTAAATGATTGTAGTATGCCCTAAATTGCTACTCCCACCCTGGAGTGACCAACCCCTTCCCACTCAGCCCCAAACTAGGGCTTCCTAGACAACTGCGCTGAGTGGCAACGAGGCTTGTCTGCTTTGTTCTGTTGCTTTTCCTCCTGCACATGTACTGAAGAAGCTGCTGGCTGAGTTCAGCCACACCTGACAGAGGGAGAGTGCATTAACAGATGTGTTAACTGTGTGCATATCCTGGAGCTCATCAAAGTTTCACAGAAATCGGAGACCGAGTACAAAAGACAAAATCCAAATTACTTCAAGTGCTTATTAGGCAAGCAGGACCCAGCTGCTAAGTGCTGTATTACCCTGGCAGTTTTGGCAACAGCCACCTTAGGGCAACTGGCCAATCCAGTCAAGTAGACCTGTGCTGAGCACAAGGGCAGCAAGAGCCCTGCTTTGCACAGGGCCATGTCTTGTCACATGTGTGCCCTGGCAAGTCTGTGTGAGGAACTGCAGAGCTGCATCACTCAGTTTGCAGGACTCCTCTGGGACTTGCAAGATCTGGGCAACCTTCACAGCAAGCCTTCAGGTACTTCCTCAGCATCAGCAAAAAAAGCAGGATTTGACCTTCAAACACATGCTTGTGTGTGCTCATACACGCATGCGTGCTCCATCTTCAGCAGCAAACTATTCTGGGGCAAGCAGGAGATGGATTATGTCAAGCTTTAGGTTATTTTAAAAACTCCATAAATAAATGGAATGGGCTGTACTGTGTCCAAGGCTAATTTCTGGGAAGTTTTAAAGGGATTTATGGACATTTAATAAGTAAATCAAAACAAATCTTGGAATGGGTGGAGATGGAGCTCCTTGTGAAATAGATCAAAAGAGAGTCATCTTCTCTGAGACTTTGCTTCAGTCCAGTTGTCTGTATTCCCAAAGTAAAGCGAGGATTTAGCTGAGTACAAACAAGTTAAGGAAGCAGATGTTCCAACTTAGCACAGTCTTCCTCTGCTTTCACAGCTGTAGCTCACCCACTGCTGTGCTTTGGCCCTCACCCCAGTGTGATCACCACACTCACTTTCGTCTGGGATCATGAGACAGCTGACCACACTTCATACTTGCTTTTATTAGGTGTGTTGACAAATGACAGCTCTCATGTTCAGCAATAAAAGAGGATGTATGCTGTCAGCCCCTAATGTCATTGTGCTTTATATCCTCCCATTGGTAAAACAATGTAAGGAGACTGTGCAATGTGAACTGGAGGAAGGGAAAGAGAAAGACACTGGGGAGAAAGCGGAGGATTATTCTGCATGTAAGGAGCAACACTGACCCAACAGGGGCTGGAGCAGAGGTGAGAAAGGCAGTGAAGCAAAAGGAACTGGAAGCAGCAGCCCCCTTTGAAGAAGTATAATATAACACCTTGAACTAGGAGAAGACAGTAAGCCAGTGAAAGGATTTCACTTGAGCAGGAGACACCGATGGAAAAGAGCTGTGGCACTAGGCAGAGGCTAAAAGCAGAAAGCAGGGTGGAAAGAGAAGTGTACAGGGATCAGGGAATGTACTTATGGATCAGTAGCTGGGGATGGAGCTGCTGATGATGGAAAAGTTTCTCTCATGAGGACCTGGGGGAATGCAGAAAGGGCAAACAGAAGGCATTGCTTTCATAAGTCTTCTCAGTTTACTTTACAGTTCCTCCACAGGCTGTTTAAAGATTGCACACACTACTCAGGCCTTTCCTAGATTGAGCTTGGGCAACTTAAGAGATTCCTGAATATTCCCATATTTTCAGTGTCTAAATAGCACAGCAACTTAGTAACTGAAGAAATATGACTCCATGCAACTTGCATGGAGTCAGGAGTCTGAGAGGGAGCAGAAGAGAAAGCCAGCAGCACAACCAGGCAAGGACTTCCCTCTGCTGCTACTGCAGTCACACAGTGAATAGAGCACAACACAAAGCTGCTGAAGGGGTAGAAGGGCAAGAACAAACGCTGCTTTAAAATAACAAGTGTGGGCCTCAAAAGTGGCCATTGTCTTCTACCTGTATGTGGATTCCAAAGGCAGCAAGGTCTCTGCGCAGACTGTCACAAGCCTCTAGGAGTGGTTTTCTCTCCTGCATTAACTGCTGCCTCTTTTCCTTTTGTGCCTGTTTCAGTGCTTTGTCTCCTGTGGCACCCTCCACTGGCACGGCGGCGTCTGCTTCCGGAAGCGCAAGTGCGTAATGACGGACCTTGGCACGGAACCTTACGAGCTCATCGACAACGTTAGAGAGCACAGCAGAGTTGTCTCCTCCAAGAGCTACCTAGAAATCAAACAAGTTGTTCTACAATCCAAGAATGGGTTTTAAAAATCCACCCCAACTCAACACTGAGCCTCTGTCACCTCTCTTGGTTGTGCATCTTCCATATATTGGTGTGATTAAAATGTCACAATCTCACTAATGCTGGACAAAAAGTTACAGGGGAATCATATTTTGAAGTAGTTCAGCATACTCCTACACAGGAAAATGCTGTCTTGGAGCAGGGAACGCAGGAAGTTCTGCTGTAAGGGTGACAGAGCACTAGAAGAGGCTGCCCCAGAGAGGTTGTGGACTCTCCTTCTCTAGAGACTTTCAAGACCCATCTGGATACATTCCTGTGTGACCTGCCCTAGTTGGTCCTGCTTTGACATGGGGGTTGGACTCCATTATCTCCAAAGGTTCTTTCCAACTCCTACGCATTCTGTGATTCTAGGGGGCTCTCAGGTGAACACAGCATGTTGCATAACCCAACCCTGGAACTCATCACCACAGGAAACTTCCAATATGCCTCCAGAAGTGTGCATAACTTAAGAAGGGATTTGACACATCAATGAAGAAAAGGCCTGGCACCATCCATACAATACAACAAGGAAAGCCCAGTCACCAACTCCGACAGATCCTTGGCCGTAAACACCTACAGAGCTAGAGCTCATCAGCCCCTCTCTCTGCTTCTGAGCTCTTTCAGGAGACACAAGGATTTGGGCTGTAAGTCTAGACTACACTTTCTTCTTGCATCTACAGAAAAGCTCCCCAGATTCATAGATCTGATTTGCCTTATCCAAAGTTTCATTTATCCAAAAAGACCCAACTGGTCTACTGGAAGGTGTCTTTGCCCATGACAGGGGGGTTGGAACTAGAGGATCTGTAAGGTCCAGACAACCCAAACCATTCTATGATCGAGCGGCAGCCACTGCACACAATGGGTGTTTCCTGCCTGCTGCCTGGCCCTTTCCTTCCCACTGCCAGTTCCAAGCTTCTGCAGCCTCCTCTGGCTTGGCAGAAGTCTTGCTGGTCAACACCATAGGAAGGGGACAACCTCACTCCTCCCAGAGGGTCATGTTCTGACGGCTGCCAGGACAGAAGCTCAGGTAGTAGCAGAAGAGGAAGGCCACTCCTTAGCGCGGGTGCAGCCAGGCTGCTGGTCTCTCTTAGCAGAGAGTCTCCCTGTTCCTCATTAGAGGCAAACTCCTACGAGGGAGGGAAAGGACAAACCCCCAGACAAGAAGAAAGCACCACTGCAGTACTTTATCACTAAGACATGTGAGGGGGAGCAGACAATGAAGCAGTGAAATGTAAAGCACACCAAGGCTGGGGGGCAAAGTTGCTGGCAGTGACACTCAACTGGGAGCAGAAGAGCAGCTGAGTAATTAAAGCCAGAGGGGACTTTATTTAGTCACTGAACAGCAGGATGGAAATGAAAGGGAGTAGTTTCAGAGGTCACTGACTCAAGCAAACAAAGAGAAGGAGGAGGAGGTGGTAAGGGGGGAAACTATTGAAGACAGAGTGCAAGATGCTCAGTGTTGTCCACAATCCTAAAAGGCAAATTCCCCACGACTTCAAAACATATTAACATAGTAAAGAAGAAGTTTGAGACTGAAGAGGGTAATAAATCTAAATTCCAAATATTCTCCTTTCTAACCTAAGGCACATAAGAAAGGAGGATAAATGCTTTAATATAGAAGGGAGACAAAAGACAAACGATGAGGGGGGCAAGAAACGCCTCTACAAACACCACTGCTGAAGTTCACACAACCTACTCATGACACAAGGCAAGATCCTCCAAAAGGAGGGGCAGTGTTAGGAGGTGAAGCAATTCAATCTCCATGTAAAACACTGTAACCTCTCAGGTGATCTCTATTTTCTTCTCCTGTGGTACCAACCAACCCAAGCAGTTTATCAGAAGTTTTAAGCAGAAATTTAGACCCTACCTACCCCACAGATGATCACCTGTTTGCCCCAGCTGCACTTGCAAATACAGCGGAGAGGAAGTCCTCACATTTGCTCTTCACCTCTAAAAGGCACAATGGTTTCCACCCATTGTCTTTTCAGACAGACCCTTTTTTCCCACCCGTGGCTGTCCAACTCCTTCTCTTGCTAAGGCAGAGAGAGACAGGCAGTCTCATTTTACACAACCACTAAGATGAACCATCCCTTTACGGTAACTCCCACTCCAACTACTGCAGGAGCACAGGCAGCTACATTAGACCGTAAGGTTAATTACCTGAGATTAATCCCATTCCAAAAGCATGCCAGATGCAAACATCCAAATGGGCCCAAACACAGCTCTTCATAGCCTCTACATTAGCCAGACCAGCTAGCCCTCTCCCAGAACACCCACAGGCCAGGACCCCCAGTACTCAGGGACTGCTCCTGGTTAAGGGGCAAGAAAAGCTGGGTGCTGAGCTGTCGTGGCTCATCTTGAGGTCAGACAACAATCCCTATACCGTTTTATTTACTGATGTGTAGTGACCTTTATGATGAAGATTTTGATTTATTCGTTTAATGGAAGCTGAAAGAGCAGAGGGACAGATTCTGATGTGCTGCTCCTTCCTGCCTACCTCATACCCAGTGTCTTCTGCTGATCCAGAGAAACTAGCACAGCATACAAACGAGGAAAGTGTTCAGACACTTGTTTCAGCAAAAATAAAGGTGCAGCAGGCTCCTGCATACAGGCATGCCAGAATCTGGAGGAACAAATTTGCCATCCAACTTACAGAGCGATGTAAGCGTTTAGTACAACATTAAAATGTAACATAACAAACCACGGGTTATGAGGAACAACAAAATGCCAAACCACATCCACCTGCTGTTTTGAAAGAAATTTTATGGGAAAATCCACAAGCAGGCAAAGTAAATAAATGCATTTACTGCTATACTGCCTGACTTCCAACAGATTAATAACATTACATATTTTCTTTTATCCTCTTCTCCCCATACCCAAAAGAAATTTTTGCAGAACTGCTTTTTCTAAAGGAAGTTTTCAACTTCTTGGTATTCAGCTCCAGATTTGAGCATAAAGGAGCACAGAACAGCCTGCTAGTCTCCAACACACTGTGTCATTTTAAATGCTCCCCTCCCTAACATCAGAATATCACCTCATATTTATTACTCTCTTCCTTGTGTAGTACTTTGCTTTCAGCTTTTCTCTCCTTTTTTTCCCTACCCATTCCTGCCTTTCCAATCACTAGAGGATATGTAAAGTATTTCCAACGATGAGTCCCCTCACCACCCTCCCCTCCTCACACTCTTAGGTGGCTCAAGGCAGAACAGTTCTTTTCCTCACACCCTGGCTTTCTGCAGAGGAGCTAGACCTCAGCTCCTGCTGTGCGAGGTGGTCACAACTGCAAATCTTCATACTGCTGCCTGGGTGCAACCATCAAAAACAAGAGGAAGAGCCAGGGGGAAAGCCAGACAGATAACAGAACCACCTTAAAGGCTTCTAGTGGTAACTTTTTTGTATTTCATTCCTCAGCCTTCTACTTCCACAGCACAATTGCCGTAGAAATCACACAGGAGTATCTCCAAGAAAAAACCTTACGCTTTGTTCCACCTGCTCACATCCTCTCTCCTAAGACATCACAGCAGAAAGTGCAAGCAGTGCAGAAAGGTTTACCAAAGCCATAAATAAGCCTGCTCCACCTGATGCCTTTAGAAAGCGTCCTATAAAACACAACATTGGTGCTGCTACCACATCAGAGCACACACAGAGGAGATGTTTCATACCTGTCTTTCTCCAAAGGACATCCCAAGGGCATTAAAAAAGCCTTCCATATAGGAAATAATGCTTCCATACACAACAGAACTTCTAGGAGATCCAGCATCCTGTTTTAAAACAAAGAGATTGTCCAGTCAATACATATTACAGAAGTCAGCATCTCTCTGTAGTCTAGTCCACAAGGGAAAACTATCAGTGATTATGCAGATCTGCCTCCACCAGCAACACCTGCCCAGACAGGAGCTTTTAGAGATATAAAAGCACCTTGTAACAAAGAGGGAAAAGATTTAAGTAGAGGAGGGAGGGAAAGAGTTTATTACCAGCATGCAGAGCAAGAAGAGATGTGTGAAGCTGCTATGCATTACGTGCATGAAGTAAATTCGACCTAAAAATAGCACTCCTGGGCATGAAAGCGCTGTGTCTATAAAAACAAAATAAAAGAACAAAATCTCAGTTCCAAGGGCACCTATAAAATAAATGATTTTTAAAACCCCAAATCGTTTTTGAGCATGTTATTGATTTAAACAACATGAAGACTGCTTTGAGATAGCTTGGGGCGTTTTGTCATGCCCCAATAGCAGCAACAACCACCAGCATCAGCGACACAAGAGTGGTTTTTAAGAATGCTTGTATTTCTTTCCTCTAAATTCACACACACCAAAAATAAATAAAATTAAGATTAAATGATAGACTGAGAAGCAATTTAAGGGACTAACCCTTGCCTAAAAAAAAAAGAGTAATGACACACACAACCAAATTAGCAGCCAGTACTGGATTTTATCCAACATCTCCATTAGACCCTGAGATAAGAAATAACCTAAAACCTGTAAAAGATCTGAAGTGGAAGGAGCTGAAGCTGACTGCTGAGGGAAAGGCACAGGAATGTTCCAACTTAGGTAAGAAAGGTGAGCTTAGAGAGGGGAATGAGTAGTTACATTTATGTCAATTTACTCACAGTCCTTAAGGAAAACAGCACTACGCACAGTTACTAAGAGGAAAAGTTCAGACAGCTGCACTGCACGCAGAAAAGCTCCACCACCACAACCAGAAACCTTTGCCAGTGGCCTCACAAATACCACTCCACTCCACCCCACCCCATTTCACAACAAAAGGATTGACAGAAGGAATTCCGGGATGGCAAAGTGAGGCTACTTGTACTTTGGAGTGGTAGTGCTGCTACGAAGCCCTCCTGCAAACTGGTTTGAGTAAGGGATTTGCTTAGAGAGTAATTTTATAAAGATAAGGCTAAGGACAGAATTTCAAGCCAGTGCTGAAACAGGACCATGAGAAGGCAGGATGCCTAAACCCACAGGCTAGTTCTCTCTCAAATTCAGTTATCACTACATATCCTACATCTCTTTTACAGCAGAAACATTGTGGGTGTGATGACACAAGCAATCAAGAAGCACATCAAGGCTGAGCTGCTCGCTTGGAGCAAGAAAAAGGAGCTGTCGGTAGAAGACCCAGAAGTGGTTCAGACTGTGTTCACTGCTCGGGTCTTGTCCTTACCAGATCCCTCCTTTGTGTCAGCACCAATAGATCTTAACAAGGTCTCAATTTGCCAAAAGCCGCCTGAAGATGGACCCGTGTAGGCATGCTGAGGCCACAGTTAACGGTCTGCTGACAGCAGAAGGCACTTGGTCCCCAAACCTGAACTCACAACCCTAACTGCCTGGTGCATCTGGGACTGTCTGCCATAGCCCCCTGCAGCAACCACCACCTCCATTTCCCAATTCAGGTTGATGACCGTGCACGGGTGTTAAGCAAAGAAGCTGGGTAAGAACATAAAACCAGCATTAAAATTAGCAGCATGCTGCAGTGGCTTCAGGCCTTTCAAAAACCTTAGGTATAAATAATACAAAGCAGCGGGAGAGAAACATCTTTTGGACAGAATAAAGCACCAAACAACAGCCCTACACAATTCCTGTGATATGCTCGGGACAAATGGCCACCATTAAGGTCAACAATTTACAGAGTTTTGTTTCTGCCGGTTTCTTATGTGAACAGTAAACTAATCCGTCTGCATTAAACAGTAGGACAGTGGACAGCTGTCATTTTCTGATCTCTGTATCCTAATGGGTTACCTTAGTAACAGCCTTAAGCTGTCTGTTGCCATGGTGAATGAGGTCCATAATTGCTGCAACAGCCCTGGAGGTGTCAAAGTCATCTGCAAACGCAGCCTTCACGGTTACTTTTGTGTTGGCTAGCCTTCAAGAAGAAAAAGTAACGTTTAAGATAAGACAAACAAGATGCCAGCAGTATGCTGAATTCATCAGCTATTCAGTCAGAGGGAGTCATTGAAAGGACACTGTCATTTCCTTCCTATCTCTCCTATGATGGGCGATGCGACAGTGATCGGGGAGAATACAGTTTTCAGATGCAAAGGAGAAAAAAACTTGATGCACATCAAAATTCAAAGTGCTACATCCCCTCAACAAATACCTGGTTAATCACAGGAGTCAGCAACAGCAGAGCAAGGCTTGCCTTAATCATTTCAAAACGGATGGAAAACGAGGTTAACATTTAACAGACTAAAGACTCTGCTGAGCTGTTCTCCGTCCAGCAGCCAGTTTCTCAGGCTAACGGCATCCTTCTCTTCCAAAGCCACGTCACACACATCGCTCCCACGCCTGGCAAGAGAACTGACTTAGGGTCAGCCGGGAGTCCTGTTGGCAGGATCTGGCTCAGAAGCAAACCAGACCTCAAAAGCACTGATTCAAGGATGTCATTTCATGATAAAGCTCAGGAGATAGGGCTACCTGGGGAACCTCAAGCTATCCTAGCGCCTCTGGGACTCTCCTGAACCCTATTTTGCCTGTTTCAAATTGTTTTTTTCCTGAAATCTCTGCTGCCCTAACTCAGTCCTCCCAACACTGTTCACTGCAAGTTTCCTCCTCTCTGCTGAATATCTACCACTTTCTTAATTAAGAGCTCTGTTTCATTTTGGCTGTTTTCACATCTACTGATACACAAGTTGTGCCCTCCCACCTGTCCCCCACTGACAATCCACTTCAATTTCCCCACATGCTTCATGTCTCTCAGCCTTATCTCTCACCAACAGGTCTCCTGAAGCCTCCTGCTGAGGGACTTGCATTAACTACTTGTGATATTTGGCAAAAGCAGCTCCACTTCCTAGCCCCTTGCAAGCCTTAGCAGGTACAGCTACAAGCTCCCCGACAGCAAGATGCTCACACCACAAGGAAGTTGCCTCTCATTTCTACAGCACAGGTCATTCCTCTTCTGATCCTACGTCCTGGAGCTGCCTGCACACACGTGTGTCAGGATGCTCCACACCCCTCTTACACCGACTCCAGAGCGTTGTGCTCATCTTCTCAGCTTTGCACCCAATGACAGAGCACCCATCTCTGCCAGAAGGTGACCTGAGTTTCCTAAAGGACTCCAAAGAAGATTCTTCTTGTCACTGCCAAGATCACAACCACCATCATTTCTTCTTTCCCTGTGACATCTCTGTCCCTTGCCAATTTCTCAGTAACCCCTTCTCTCGTCTGCCTCATGCCACAGTGCCAGCCAGTTTAATCACAAATGCACATGCCCAAAGTGTGTTACTTTCCAGTTGTCCCCTTTTTTCCTTCACTTGCTAACACACAGTTCTACTTATGAACTCAGTAGCCTCGCAAATTCAGTCACAGTTTTGTCTGCTCAGGAGGAGAACAGATGCCTGTGTTAGTACAGACATGCTGTACAAACTTGATGAACTCAATCTTGGTGGTGCTTTCCAACTGGAACAGTTCTGTAACTCCACAAATAACAAAGATTTTTTTAAATACAATGAACTAAATGTAGCAGACTATGAGGAAAAGCAACTAGCTACATAAAGGAGGGGGCAAAAGCTGCCCCTGGTGAAGCCTGACAGGAACAACCGTACCCTCCTCCTCAAACAGATCTCTACAACATCAGCCCTCTGAGCCTGTTGGCAAACTAATGCTCAAGCAATCACAATCTTTCAGATGCAGGAGGTGCACTTACCTTTCCCATAGTATGTCTTCTTTAACAGGGTCACACACCAGCTCTCCTCTTATGTAAGCATTTGCATCTCTAATAAATGAGGAAATTGCCTGAAGAAGGTGCTTTGCATCATCCATGGTCTTGTCACTAAATTCTACTGCTAAGGGGGGGAAAAAAAAAGCGGGTGTTATGATAAAGAGGATGCTGTCTGTCATACATTCTGAGACAAAGGCATTCCAGGAAAAGTTTATTACTTGTCATAGTGAACTTTTCTTACAATTAATTGCCCTTTTAATCTCTCTTCTTCATTAGCACTAGACAAATTAAATCAGTATACAAGACAGTTATTAAACATGACAAAGTATATATAACCTATTGGAAAGGTATCAGACTGATTCAAAAAGCATCTGGAAGCTGACTGAAGCAACAGCTACTTGACTATTTTTTTTCCCGTTATTGAATCTCTCTTTGAAGTTACTACTCCAAAGCATATGCATTGCACTTATTTCCAAATGTCACCCCAGATTTAAGATGGTAAGATATACCTTTGATCAGGCACTTATAGTTTATCTAGCATCTAAAATCTAAATGGACCCAACACCCTGCAATCTAGATTCTGCAATTCCTTCACGATATCAAAGCTAAACTGACCACACTGCTTAAACTCAAAAGACATGTCTGGGATGGGACTCACCATACTCAACTAACACACTTGCATCTAAATCTCTAACAGCCCAGAGAAAGATAGAAAAAAAATCTTAAGGTAAATAATTTGCTGCATCCTAAGCAGAGCTCTGCTTTACGATGCAACCTGTTATACCCTAACCCTACACTGCTGCTCTTTCATCAGCCAGAAATACAACGTAAACTTTCCCTCCCTCAACACAGCACACAGGGACGGTCACTACATTCAGTGGGAATCTCACTTTGGCAAGCAATTGGGTTTTGGGAACTACCAGTGTCCAATTCTGCTGTCTTCAGATTAAACAGGTTCCTCGCACCTTGCCTACAGCTTCAGAAGTGCAGGTGTTGGACTAGCTCCCTGCCATTTTACTGTGAGCTGCCATCGGCTAGAGGCAATTTTTTCCGAACAGATATATTCTGTGAGATGAAGAGACCTCAAAAATCATCCAGTCCAACTCTCAACTGAGCACTGCAAGGTCAACACTAAAACATGCCCCTAAGCACCATGTCCACACACTGCTTGAACACCCCCAGGGATGGCAACTCCACCACTGTCCTGGGTTTACCATTCAAATGTTTGATAACCCTTCCAGTGAAGAAATATCTCCTCATATCCGCCCTAAACTTTCCCTTTCTCTAGCCATTTCCTCTGGTCCTGTCACTTGTCATCAAGAAGAAAAAGTTGGCCCCGCCTTCTTGCTCCCAATTTCCCTTCAGGTAGTTGCAGACAGCAATGAGGTCTCCCCACAGCCTTCTCTTCTCCAGACTGAACAATCCCAGTTCCCTCAGACACTCCTCACAGGCCATGTGCTCCAGGCCCTCCATGAACCTCACTGCCCTTCTCTGGACACACTCCAGTACTTTAATATCCTTCCTATAGTCAGGGGTCCAGAACTGAACACAATACTTGAGGTGTGGCCTCACCAGTGCTGAGCACAGGCAGATGATCACCTCCCTGGTCCTGCTGGACACACTGTTTCTAATGCAAGTCAGGATGCTGTTGACTTTCTTGCCCACCTGGGCACACTGCTGACTCATATTCAGTCAAGTATCAATCAATGCACTCAGGTCCCTCTCCAAGTTGCGGTTTTCCAGCCACGCGTCCCCGTGTCTGTAGCTACCATGGGGTTGGTGTGACCCAGGTGCAGGACCTGGCACTTGGCCTTATTGAACTTCATACAGTTAGGCTTAACCCACTGATCTAATTTGTCTTGATGTCACTTCCTTACCCTCTAGCAGAAAAACACAGCCACCCAGCTTCATCTCATCTGCAAATTTACTAAGGGTACACTCAATTCCTTCATCCAAATCATTAATAAAGACATTAAGGAAGACAGGCCCCACTACTGAACCCTGGGCGACACCACCAGCAAGTGGGCACCAGCCAGACTTAACTTCATTCACCACCACTCTTTGGGCCTGGTCACCCAGCCATTTTTTTTCTCCAGTGCAGAGTGCACTTATCCAAGCCTTATGCCACGAGTTTCTGAGGGAGAATGCAGTGGGAGAAAGAGTCAAAGGTTTTACTGAAGTCCAGGTAGACAGTGACCACAGCCCTTCCCTCATGCACTAGTCAGGTCACCTTGTTGTAGGAAATTAGATTAGTCAGACAGGACCTGCCTTTTATAAACCCATGCTGACTGGGCCTGATTGCCAGGCTGTCTCGTATGTGCCATGTGATGGCACTCAGGATGACCTGCTCCACAACCTTTCCTGGAATCAAGGTCAGACTGGTAAGCCTTCCAGTTCTCTGGATCATCCTTTCGGCCCTTCTTGTGGCTGGGTGTCACATTACCTAGCTGCAAGTCAACTGGGACCTCCAACAACACAGTATTCTGTAAAGAGTACTTGGGCCCCACACAAGACAGCTCACCCAACTTTGGTGGAAGTTGTGTCCACCAAGGACAGGCCTAATTTTAAATGCATTCCTTCCCACAACATCACAAAGTGGACTAGAATGGTAAGGTTGGAAGGGACCTCAAGGATCATCTAGTTCCAACCCCCTGCCATAGGCAGGGACACCTCCCACTAGTACAGGTTACTCAAGGCCTCATCCAATCTGGCCTTGAACACATCCAGGGAGGGAGCATCCACAACCTCCCTGGGCAACCTGTTCCAGTGCCTCACCACCCTCACTGTAAAGAACTTCCTCCTAACATCCAGTCTAAATCTCCCCTCTGCCAGTTTAAGCCCATTGCCCCTTGTCCTGTCATTGCAGGACCTTGTAAATAATCCTTCCCCAGCCTTCCTGTAGGCCCCCTTCAGATACTGGAAGGCTACTATCAGGTCCCCTCGAAGCCTTCTCTACTACTGGAATCAAAGTCCCATTCACAACCAGTGCAGCATCGCTTCACTGTTTTATGCTAAGGTACATCCAAACTGCAGCTTGCAGCATATTCCAAATCTCTTCAGCACTGTGCCTGTAGCTTCCACAGCCCAGGTCCTGCACATGTTACAGGCAACTGCGCTGTGTAATTACACAACACTGCCCAGACATGGCTCTTTAAAGCAGACAGTCTGAGCAAGGGGATAGATCTCAGAGGGCAGGAGCAGCCAGATGTGAGACCTGATCTCAGCTCCATTAGCCTAAATCCCAAAGAAGCCTAAGCGTTTAAACAGACATTCTGTAGGATTTAACCCAGTATAACTAAGGCATAAGTCTGGACCTATATTTGCCAGATTTTCCACTTCTGTGCAATTAAAAAATCTGTGCTACTGCCTCATTAACACTGGTTTCAAATTTAAAAGATGAGTAAAAAGTGGAATAAAAAGTCCAATGTAGAGAGTTTTAGAAAACAGCGAGATATCAAAAGAGATCATTTATATCCAGTAAGATTATTCCACTGATTACCCTGGTTACAGGAACTCCACAAGAATACTTGATGAAAGTTTATCCCCATGAAGCCTGCTTTGATTAAAGCCATTCTTCTTCCCTGAATCACAGCGTTCTCCTAAACCACCGCCTGCAGGCACTGTAAACCCACAGCATGACACAGGCAAGCCCAGCTCTACAAACCTTCACTGTGCTCCCTGCTCCTTCTTTTCTTTGCCGCTGAGGGCATCGCCAAGTTACAGAACATACGCTTATTAGACCCAACAAAGAATTAAAGATCAGAGAGACCAAAACGTTACAGTTCACCCAGGCTCACAAAATCACTGAAGTGGTTCTGGTGACCAGGAAAGTGTTGTGGGGACAAAATCCCACTGCCTGCAGTGAGCTTGCAGCCCCTCAATCTAACCACATAAAGCAAAGCACCTGTTGAGGAGATGCAAGAGGAAAAAGCACTACCTCACAATGGGATCCCACAGGTCTTCAGAGACAGCACCTCTCCTTTTAAGCTGCGCCCAGAAGTAGCTGGCAGGCATACTGGTGTTGGGGCATCATGTTACTGCCTGTGCCATCTAGGAAAGACCTCTCTCCAGTAGCCCCTGGAGTACTGAACAATGGCGATTCAGGTCAAGAAGAGGACAGCCAGAGGCACCAGCCAAAACATAAGGCCTGGATCACCACCACTGTCACCAGAGCTCACCTTAACCCTGAGCACCTTTGCCCCAGCAGCCTGAGCAGGCAGAAAGGGCAGTGGAGCAGAGGGGTTCCCTGCAAAGACTGTGCAAGGGTGATGTCCTGCATCAAAGCCTCTTTCTTCTGCATTTTCTTCTGTTCCGCATGAACAAGGCGCCCAGCTTTATTCTCTCTGCTACAACTGCCATCTTGGAAAGAGGTTTCTGCTCCCACAGAACACAGGAATTTCCCTGAACATGACCCTCCAGTCCCTGACCCCTCCATGGCTGGAGTAGTTGGTAGTCAAGTTTGTCCCCAGGTGCCCATCAGCACACAGGTAGGCAAGAGGTAGCCCAGACCACAAAAAAGGCCCATTCCAAGCCCAAGATCCATGTAAAACGCAGCACCAAGCACAAGCCACATTTCCCTCTGTCAGGCACCATCCCTCATTTGTCTGACTATGAAGACCTTTTAAAGGCACTCTCCAGTAAGCATGGTAACTTAAGTCAACTCTCCAAATCTGGATTTAAGCAAGTACCAAAGGCTCTCCTTCATAGGCAGGGATGGTAGGAATCATCACCAACAGGTTTAACCTATGACAACCTTCTTAGTAACAAAGAGAATGTGTTTAGTATCTCATAAAGTTATTCAGGAAACAGAGAGCAAGAAGATGAGGGCAATAAACTTATCCCTGTTATAAAGTGAATTAATAGCAGGTATACAAACTGCCAGGCTGCACAGGAAATGCCTGGCTCTGCAGGGACTGATTCTGACTCTTTAACTTGGACAACGAATAGCCACACTCTACCTCATAATGTGCAGGTGACAAGCACAGCAGACTACCTACTAGATGGCCTACAGGCACTGCACTCTGACATACCACCACCATCATAAGCATTCATAAAAAGTTACATAAAAAGGCACAGGTAGCCCTCTGTTTTTAATCACAGGAAGGTGTTAAATCTAAAACTCAAAAAAACCAAACCAAACAAACAAAAAAACAAACAAACAAACAAACAAACAAAGGCCATGGCCTTGCAGAGGTTTAAAATGCAGTCAAGTGACATGCAGGCAGCCCCACAATGCAGGGCTCCAGTGCCATTCCTTCCCTCAAGGCACACTTAGAAATTGCCAGCCAGTCAGCTTCTGTTTACAGAACAAATATCACAGAATCATTCAGGTTAGAAAAGATCCCTAGGATCATCAAGTCCAACCATCAGCCCTACTCTACAGAGTTCACCCCTAAACCATACCCCCAAGCATCACATCTAACAACCTTTAAACACATCCAGGGTTGGTGACTCAACCACCTCCCTGGGCAGCCCATCCCAATGCCTGACCACTCTTTCTGGGAAAAAAAAATTCCTAATGTCCAGTGCAAATCTACCCAGTCGCAGCTCAAGGCCATTCCCTCTTGTTCTGTTGTTAATCACCTGAGAGAAGAGACCAGCACCAACCTCTCCACAACATCCTTTCAGGTAGCTGTAAGACAGTGAGGAAGTCTCCCCTCAGCCTCCTCTTTTTCAAATTAAATAGTCCCAGCTCCTTCAGTCACTCCTCGTAAGATTTATTCTCCAGGCCCTTTGCCAGCTTTGTTGCCCTCCTTTGCACTCACTCCAGCACCTCCACATCTCTCTTGTACTGAGGTGCCCAAAACTCAACACAATACTTGAGGTGTGGCCTCACCAGAGCAGAGCACAAGGGGACAATCACCTCCCTGTTCCTGCTGGACACAGCATTTCCAATACAAGCCAGGATGTCATTGGTTTTTTTGGCCACCTGGGCACACTGCTTGCTCATATTGAGTTGCTTGTCTATTACAGCCTTCAGGTCCCTTTCTGCCAGACAGCTTTCCAGCCACACTTCCTCAAGCCTGTAGCTCTCCATGGGGTTGTTGTGGCCCAAGCGCAGGACCTGGCACTTGGCCTTGTTGAAGCCTTGTCCACATAGGATAGTGGTGTAATTCTTAGCCTTTTATTTTCTTCTGTTTTAAGTACACACTTGTTCAAGACACTCAAGTGTCCCCAGTTGCAGCCCAGGAATCAGTCATGTGTGCACAATGTATTTCATTTCCTGACAGAGACCCAGAGAAAACAGTTGGGCATGCCACCACCTCACCCTGCAGCGGCAACGCTCCCTACTGCCTGCCTCCTCTTCTGCTCCAAACAGGGACTTGTTCTGCAACAAACCTCCCAGATGGACCTACTCTTCCCTTCCTGCCATGGTGGAGGTTGTCAGTTAACAACCACCAGTCTCTTGTAGCTCGTGCTTCAAAGCACTTCCAAGATACATGGCATTCCTTATGCCTTCAGCTGCCTTAAGAGAGGGAAGACCTACCAGGAAGATCAAGTGGGTGGCTCCTGAAAGCAGCTCGAGTTATTAACAAGCAGTAAGACTTTTCAGTTCAATGGTTGCACATACAAGAAGGCTTGTAGCACACTGCACGCTGATTCATGCTACCAAGCCACAAAGCCTTAACCACACCAGCTCTCCTGGTTGTGCTGCTAGAGGTGCTTTATCTGTAGCAGCTGGAGATCCACTGAAACAATGCAGCAGGCATTGCCTCATGTTCCACCATCCCCTAGCCATGCCAGGACAGTCACCAGGCCAGAAGACCCAAAAGTGGTTAGAGAACTACCATCTGCTTTTAGCCATACTACTACAAACTGGTAAAAAATGCTATCCAAGCAAAAACCTCTTTCAGTTTGAAGCAGCACCTGCTTTCTGGAAACACAGCACGGACAGGGAAGCTGACAAAATCTCCCACACCTCTTCCCACCAGCAGTGTTTTCCAGACTAAGAAGATCATTAGGCTATCAAGTGCTGGGGTAAGCAAGCTGCACTGTACCACAGAACTGCCTGAACACTCAGTAACTCCATGGGATAAAAAATGATAACACAGCAGGGAGATAAAAAGTTATTAGCAAGCCCTTGTCATACCCTATAGGAATACAAGGCAAAGCTCTACCTAGATATGTCTCTAAAAACAGCTGATCATGACTGAAATACAAGTGACTGCAATAATCCAAATTAGAGATGGAGGTAATTCATTAATTGAAAGTGCAATTAACTGAGAGTCACACTTAACTGCAGCTCAGGAAGATATTTAGATGAATGGTTACATACTACACTTGGTAAAGATGCTTTTCTAAGTGAGAGCCAAAGAGCAGCCCCACATAGCATCACCAACCTCCGCACCCACTAGAGGATAACTGCAAGGCACCACAAGGAGAGCTCACTCCTCCACCACCACCCCTCTGCACTGCTCATTTGGGAAGAATGTGTGGAAAACCATTTGTATCTCAAACCCATGGGCAAGGATTCTCAGGGCCAGGGGAGCAGAGCAGAACTGGCAGATCTTTAAGGATATTGTCATTACAGCACAAGAGCTCTCGATCCCTGTGTGCAAGAGATCAGGTAAAGAAGGGAAGATACCAGCATGGTCAAAGAGCCTTGCTGGTCAAAATAAAGAGCAAGAGGGAGCTGCACAGGCAGTGGAAGCAGGGACAGGTAACCTGGGAGGAGTACAGGAATACCATCTGGTCGTGGAGAGATGAGGTCACGAAGGCCAAGGCACGGCTAGAGCTGAGCCAGGCAAGGGACACACAGAACAAAAAGAGCTTCTGCAGGTACATCAACCAGCAAAGAAAAGACTCCTTGTGCAGATGGAGACAGGTGATGAATGCAGTTCCTCAAGCGTCTGTGCTGGGATGTTATGGTTTTCAAACCACTACGTTGGACCAGTGCTGTTCAAAATCTTCATCAGTGACACAGATAGTGAGACTAAGTGCACCCTCAGCAGATGATACCAAGCTGACAGGTGTGATTGATAAGACTGAAGAATGGGATGCCATCCACAGGGACCTGGAGAAGTGGGTTGAGGATGATTTTATGAGGTTAAATAAGGCAAAGTACAACGTCCTGCACCTAGGTCAAGGCAACCCTAGATATCAATACAGGCTGGGGGATGATGAAATTGAGAGCAGACCTGCAGAAAGGACATGGGAATATTGGTGCATGAGAAGCTGGACATGAACCAACAATGTGCAATTGCAGCCCAGAAGGCCAATGGTAACCTGGGCTGCATCAAAAGAAGCATGGCCAGCATATCAAGAGAGCTGATTCTGCCACTCTGCTCTCTCTGCCGAGACCTCACCGGGAGTACTGTGTCCAGTTGTAGGACCCTCAACACAAGAGAGAGACATGGACCTGCTGGAGCAGCTCCAAAGGAGGGCCACAAAGATGATCAGAGGGCTGGAGCACCTTCCTGCAAAGACAGGCTTAAAGAATTGGGACTGTTCAGCCTGGAGAAGGCTCCATAAAGACCTTATAACTACAAGGTCTGAAAGGAACCTAGAAGAAAGCTGGGAAAGGACTGTTTAAAAGGACTTGTAGTGACAGGACAAGAGGCAATGGTTTGAACCTGGAGCAGGGTAGATTTAGGTTGGACATAAGAAGGAAGCTCTTTACAAGGAGAGTGGTAAAATACTGGAAGAGGTTGACCAGGGATGTGGTTAAGGCCAGTCTCTGGAGACACACAAGATCAAACTTTCTGTGGCCCTGGGCAGCCTGATCTAGCTGGAATTGTCTCTCCTCACTGCAGGGGGGTTGGAAAAGATGACCTTTGAAGGTCCCTTCCAACTTGATGCAATCTGTGAATCTGTAAATAAAGGTTTATTCTTCTTACCTGAGCTGTATCTGCTGCGCAAACAAAACATCCTGAATTCATCTGATGAAAATTTCTTCAGGAAATCCTGAAATCCACCCACAAAAACAGAGAGCTTGAGTATTATATCAAACAATTTCTTCAGGAGTCATTCCACTCCCTTGCACTAGTTTCACAGCACAATTCAGACAAACTACCACGACAAATAACCCATCTTTGTTGCTTAAGACAGGCATAAAGCTTTAAAACACAGCACTGGTTTAAAGTCTAAACTAAACCAAACTTAATTACATATAAGATAGATGTGCATACATAATGTTAAACATAGGACAGTGAAAAGTAACTTCTAATTACAAATCAAACATACACTGTATGAAGGCCCTTGAAAAAAAACAAACTGAAATTACTAGACTGGGATACAATCTTGCAGGAGAGGACCAGTGTTCAGTTTTGCAAACTTCATGCAAAAAAAAGATTTATTGAAAATAAACATACTTCCTCTGCAGGGTTAGAATACTCCTACACCTCGTAGGAAAGGACAGTCATCAGCTCTTGACTTAGAACTATTACTGGAAAGAAATTCTTTACAGTAAGGATGGTGAGACATTGGAACAGGTTGTCCAGGGAGATTCTGGACGTGTCCTCCCTGGAGGAGTTCAAGGCCAGGTTGGATGAGGCCTTGTGCTCCCCATGGTGGAGGAGTTGGAACTGGATGATCTTCAAAGACCACTTCCAACCCAAACCATTCCATGAATCTATGAACTATTGAGGTTGGAGGAGACCTTCCAGATCACCAAGTGCAACTGTTCACTTAGAGCTCACAATCTCACCACTACTACTCAGCCACAGCCATCATACCGTGTCCCTCAGCACCACGTCTACACATCTTTTGGATACCTCCAGGGATGGTGGCTCCACTATCCCTAGGCAGCCTGTTCCAGGACTTGACAGCCTAAACTTCCCTTGGCATAGCTTGATCTTGTTTTCTCTTATCACTTGTTGCATGTGAGAGAGGACCTACCCTGAAAAGAGGCTGGAGTGAGGTGGGGGTTGGTCTCTCCTCTCTACTATGAGGTGATGCGATGAGAGGAAATAGACTGGGGTTGTGCCAGGGGAACTTCAAGTTGGGTTGCCCAGAGTGGGTTGTGGAGTCCCCATCCCTGGAGGTGTTTGAAAAAATGTGTGGATGTGGCGCTTTGGGACATGGTTTAATGGCCACAGTCGATGGTTTGCCTCAATGACCTTGGAGATCTTTTCCAATCACGACAATTCTGTGTGTGATGGAAAACAGGAAGTGAATAAAAATAACTTTTTAATACTGTTACAACTTTTTTAATATTTATCTGCATTCATTATGAAACCTTATTCATTTCACCCTAATGGTTATCTAGCTTTACAAATAATTTACTACAGTAAATAGTAAGTTACTATTATTACCAGCACAATTACTTTACACTCATATTATAAAGAGCTATTTAAATGCTAGGAAGGTGTGATGCTAAAATGTTCAATCACGCCCAACTGTGCTCTCAGCAGTGTCCACACTCTAGCAGACTGACTGGGAATGCTCCGTTCCTGCCTCTGTTTTTTAATTTGCAAATTGGTAATGGTAAGTTAGTAGCATCAAAGTGCTGCTGGGCAAAAAATAAAATTGTAAGAAATCAGAGTAAGTGAGAAAATCTGCAAAGTGTCACTTGCTTAAAGCTGCATGTTCTCAAATGTGTACGCATGCAGCCCAGACAGCAACCAAGTGCTGGGCTGCATCAAGAGTAGTGTGGCCAGCAGGGCAAGGGAGGGGATTCTGCCCCTTTACTCTGCTCTCATCAGACCCCACCTGGAGTACTGTGTGCAGTTCTGGAGCCCTCAGCACAGGAAGGACATGGAAGTGTTGGAGCGGGTCCAGAGGAGGGCCACAAAGATGCTCAGAGGGCTGGAGCAGCTCTGCTATGAGGACAGGCCGAGACAGCTGGGGCTCTGAAGCCTGGAGAAGAGAAGGCTTCAAGCAGACCTTATAGTAGCCTTCCAGTATCTGAAGGGGGCCTACAGGAAGGCTGGGGAGGGATTATTTACAAGGTCTTGTAATGACAGGACAAGGGGCAATGGGTTTAAACTGGCAGAGGGGAGATTTAGACTAGATGTTAGGAGGAAGTTCTTTCCAGTGAGGGTGGTGAGGCACTGGAACAGGTTGCCCAGGGAGGTTGTGGATGCTCCCTCCCTGGAGGTGTTCAAGGCCAGGTTAGACGAGGCCTTGAGTGACCTGTACTAGTGGGAGGTGTCCCTGCCTATGGCAGGGGGATCCTTGAGGTCCCTTCCAACCCTACCATTCTATGATTCTATGAAATATAAATCAGTCTGAACGTGGAAGGTAGCAAAGCATCAGCAATGTGTTGTCTCAGGTGAAAACAGAAATGACTGAGGCAATCAAGGCGAGCTAAATCAAGAAACAGGCAGTGATACTGTTTGTTTTGGTGAGTGGGATTTTTGTTGGTAGTTTTCTGTTGTTTGTGTTGTTCTATTTTTAAAATAAACTGAGTGTGCCCAATGTGCCTGAAAGCTTTACACTAACATATAGAAGTAGAGCAAAATATGAGCAAAGGACAGAAATAAATTCACATTGCAGAAAGTCCATCCAAACTGGGGAAAAAACAATTCTGCATTTCATTAAAAACCAGAAGAGATGAAGCATCACACAGCTCTTTCAAAGGAGGTTGCTCAGGCATGCATTACTGCAGTGTACTAGGTTTATGGGTTAGAATTACTAGCTATTTATTAACAATAACAAAAAATTGGTGAAGGGACATAGGGGAGGGAAACCCGGGAACAGAGCACAGAGGGTGTTGGGCGGCCATGTCCAGGTGATGGTCTGGAATGCAGGTGGCCACCTACAGGACCAAGGAAAGGTCCTGGGTGGATCTCCCCTTTTTCAGGCAGTTGTAAGAACTTCTATGCAGGGCTTAATTTTCAAAACACAGGAAGGATGCATAGAATGAAATTTGTTTCACAGGATTGAAAATTGCTTACAGGGAAGGATTGGCTGCTAGCTGTGTCCAAGGGCTAAAGAAATTTCAAGGGGAGACCCACAAGGGAAGAGAGATTGGCTCGAAGTTTTGTTTGCTCAACATGAGGAAGCCTCACCACAGGCAGAGTGTGGAACATTTCTACATGATATTTTTAACTGCATGCATTGCATTCATGGTCATTTCTTCGCCCTCTCCAGGCCTGCTGAGGCTCACGGAATTTCTGTCCAAATTGTGAGCTACAGGTAATTCTCCTGGAGGAGACAGGGCTTAACTGTACCCAGACAGCATCAGGAGAATTAAGAATAAAGCAGCTCATACTGAACTGCTTTTTACAGAGATTTTAATTAAGTCTTCTGAGAGGGCAAAGGGGAACATATGTGCTGAAACAGCTTCTCAAGCTCTGTCTAAAGGAAGGAAATTGCCCACTTCTTAGCAATAGCTGTCAGCTGTCACATGAGCCACCCTAGCACCAAGCACAGCTGTATCCCACGTGCCTTGCATAGAGACCCTGCTCTGGGCTACAGCAAACCAGGACATACCAGTGTGGTTTAGGGCTACCGAAAGACAAAGCTCTCTGTGCATCAGCAAGGTTGCCATGTAAAAATCAAGAAGAATATGACAGACTGCTGACACAGTGTGGCTGCAGGACACTCAACAGCTTCCTGACAAAAATGCTGATGCTGTGTCCCATTTCATTTAGAGCAGAACAAAATATATCCATGCTCTTCTAAGTTTCAAAACCATAGGCACTATTAAGAGCAGAGAGAGGAATAAGAATACATCACTAGAGAACAGAATCACTTAGGTTGGAAGAGTCCTGAGATCGAGCTCGACCACAGATCTATAATGTAGAGTCTTGTACCAAGCACAAATGTAGTCCCTACAAACACCCAGCTCAGCAAAATCCCATGTTACAAGCAAACTTTGATTCCAAGCAGGTTTCTTACACCCAGATCCAGAATAACAGGTACATCAGCAGTAGAGAAAACACTCTGTTTCAGGTCTGCTGCTGCAGTGTAAGCAGGCACTCTGATGCTTTCTCGAAAAAGGGCTGTCATTAATATTTACACATTACAAACATACATCACTTCAATTCACAAAAACAGATTACCTTAATTGTTATGTAGTTTTTTAATGACTTGGACATTTTTTCTTTACTTCCTTTAACATGCAAATGCCCTGGAACGACAACAACAACGAAAAAACCCACGATTAATCAGGATAAATGAGCTTGCTTCTGAATGGGGAGCAAATGAGAAAGCTGCACTGAGACACTGGAAACACTGGAGGCAGCATATGCTGCGATGGGTATGTGCCAACCATTTCAATGCAACATGCAACGTATTTTTCAGCAGTTTTGCCTACAGTCCTGCCCATCTCTCCATCCTCAGCTTTTGATGGGTGAACTTTAAAACACAGGAAAAGAAAGTGTGTTAAAAAAAAAAACCCACAAAACACCAAAAACAAAAACAACAACAATGCCCACCACAGAGACAGTAAAGGGGAAAAACAAACCAAAACCAAACCACACCAACAAAACCTGCTCTGAACTTACAACGAACTGATAAAAACAATCGATCAAGCGAATACTATTCAATCTTCACAAAGAAGTACCTTAGATCTGTTACCTATCTGTTACTTTTGACTTTTTGGAAGTCTTTCAAGATCTTTCAGTGGTCTAGTAATAAAATACTCTTGAATCTCAGTGTTCTGTACTCACTACTTTCTAGTGGCTATCACACCCTCATTTCTTAATTCAAAAGTTTATTGTGCTGGTTTGAAATACCTTATGTGTAAAATTAGTTTTCTGCACATTCCCTATTTCTCCAGGCTTTGGGACAACAAAAAGAAAGGAGAGGGATGGGTGTAGCTACAATGCCTAATGGAGTTGGTTTGTACTACAATACAACCTCTGAGCACTGCTAGAGCTTTCAACAGCCTCACAGACTGTTGGTTTGCAGTGCTGCAAGTGCAGGAAAAAAGGCAGTGACCATCTCCATTTCATTTAAAAAAGAACACAGAGTTTGGCTTCAGGACAGAAAATTCTGTCAAAGCAAGACAGGAGATGGGCAACCTCAGGCTGTACACTCCTGGGCTTTGTCTGTGCTGGGCCACAGCATTATCACTGATGGAAAAAAATAAATTATTCACAGCACCACAGAGATGCCAAACATGCAGCCAGCAAAAGACTACTCAGCATCACTTCAGAAATGTCATTAAAATCTTGGCTTGTTATCAGAAGCTACTGGCTTCTCCTAGTAAAGGAGTAATCCTGTAAGTTTTCGAGCACCCACAACTAACATACAACTTTCAGACACTTCATGACCTGCAGAATCCAGAACTTAATAATTTGAAGCATCAACTTTTCCTACTCTTGAGTACTGCACTACTGCTCTGCATGCTTTCAGAGCTGGCAGTACAGCACTACCAATGCCTCAGAGCACCCCACAAGGACAACATACAACCACACTTCTGCTTAGACAGGTGGTGGCAGAGGTGGCATTTCTTGCTCAGCAGCCCAAGCAGCTGGCTCAGTTTCGTGCTACTCTCTGCACAGCATTGCTTTTGCAGCCTTGCCTGGAATGCCCTCTGTTCCACAGGCAGAAAAAAATCCCCATTACACTTGTATGGATACAAAAGCAACATGTTCAGGTCTTATAAAAAGGATGTGAAAAGCTATTTCTGACAATGGTTCAAAGCACCAGGGATTCACCATATGGAGGCTACCTCTGGTTCTACTGCAACCACCTGGAAATCTAAGGTTGCACACTACACTGTGGAGAGTAGGAAGGAATCAAGAGAGTTAAGAAGAAAGAACCAGATATAGCAGAAATTTCCAATCAACCCAAAATACTATCTTTGTCCTGATGGGTAGCAGGTGAGGCTATTTTCACTACCCTGTCATTACACTCAGAATCATTTAGGCTGGAAAACAACGTTAAGCCTGAACCCAACCATTAACCTAGCACTGCCAAGCCTACCACTAAACCATGTCTCTAAACACCATGTCTACACATCTTTTAAATACCTTCAGGAATGGTGACTCCACCACTTCCCTGGGCAGCCTATTCCAATGCTTGACAACCTTTTCACTGCAGAATATTTTTTTTCTAATACTCAATCTAAGCCTTCTCTGGTGCAACTTGAGGCCGTTTTGTTCTTGCCCTATTGTTTGGTACATAGGAGAAGAAATTGACTTCCACTTTGCTACAACCTCCTTTCAGGTACTTGTAGAGAGCAGTACGGTTAGGGCCCTCAATAAGAACATTCAGGCTATCAGAAACACTGGAAACCTGCAGCTTGTGTCTCAAGTAAAACCCAGAGAAAAACTTCTCCTAGGAAAAGGGGAAGAGCCTGGGTAAGGGTTTTTTTTTGTTTTGTTTCACAAAGGCATCAAAATAATTACTTATTTAACTTTAGGCAGTCATGCCTAATAAAACAGTTTTTGTTTTCCTAATAAGGTACAGGTAACATTTGAATTTGAAATAATATTCCTCTTCAAGAGTTTCAGCACATGGAATGATTTCATTAAAGAATCACAAAATACAAGGATTTTCATAACTTTGGCTTGGCACTCTTCCCAGAGTACAAGCAGTCTAAAAATAAAGTCCTTATAAGAAGATTTATCCCCAGTGCAGGGATTTTCTTTCTCTAATGGGGATTGCTCCTCCAATTCTGAGCCTGCTAAAATTCTGAAGTCTGTTACCAGAATAAATTGTTTCTGAAGCCGATTAATTTGCCCTAAATAATTCACACTATCATCCTCCAGCAAAATTTTTTGACTTAATGAATGTAATCTGTCAGCTCCTACAGAACCTTGATCTGCAAATTTCCCTTGGAATTTAGTTCTCCCCCAAAGAAACACTGACTCCTCTTTAATTAGTTAGCTTCAAATAAATATTTCCCCTATAGTTTTGATTCCAAGTTTGGAAAGTCAGACTCAGAAGAAGGTTCCACCTGGCAGTAACCAGTGCATCTCAATGGAAGAGCAGAGAATTCCCCTGCACTTCAGGAGCTAAACATACCCTGGAGGATGCATCAGCCTCTGGACAATTGTTATTGATTTATTACAGGCTCTACACAGGGAAATGAATCTAGAATTCAACACTCATTCTGTGCAGTACGAATGATCACTAAAAGAACAAACAAACAGAAAGCCCAATTCCCAGAGCATACCACAGACTTAACTGCAGCTCTTACTCAGGAAAGCATTTCAGAGTTCACTAAGAAGACATCTTGCACAAAAGGAGACTACAGGCTTGAACCTGATTAACTTCAGCTGACACAACCATCCATGACTGCAATAGGAAGCACAAGTGTCAAGGTTCCATCAACAGGAACAGTGCTAGTACTGTCACACAATGCTGTAGTGCTAAGCATTGTACAGCAAAACTTCACTGAAGCACTGTTGTGCAAGGGGAACAAGGAGCAACTATCCAACACGGCAGGCAGTCTCATATGCTGGAGACCAAGCAAGTAACAGGCACAGTGGTACAGCTGAGTAAGGCATAGCCAGCAATGTCAATTCTGGAGAATGAGACAAGGTCTGTACTACCTGTGGTCTACATCAATACAAAATCATTCACACTCCAGGAAAGCAGGGACACACTGAAGTTGGTCAGAGCACTAGACAGGGTTAAGGCATCACAGTGACAGGACTTAATGTCTCCATATTACAGTTTTAAGTTTATACCTGATTTTTCCAGATAATTCAAATATAAAAGATAAACAATTTTGGGGATTGGACATAGAATAAATCATAACAACATAGGTTTACCTAATTCCGTTGGTCTGATGAATATCTTATATTTTGCTGTACAAGCTTGCTCTTTATCTGGTTACCTTCTGCTTGATTTCTGGCTGCCCTCTATCTCTGCTCCTGAACTTGCATGCAGGCAAATCTGTTTTGACTTTGAAAGGCACAGGGTTAGGGGGAGGGAGAGACAGTGGGCTGGTTGTATGCAGCCTCTCTGGGCTTTGTGTCCAGAGAGGAGACAGCGGTGGGAAGACTGAGATGAAATATTGTACAAGGGAGTATTATGTTGGTTTTGAACTGTAAATAATATATAAATATAACTTATACATGTTTATTGCCTTTTATACTTTTTATATTTAGTCTACTTTCATAAATATAATTTTATTTAACTTCCAAAATTCTGAGTAGTGTGGTAATTTACTCCAGAGGGTAAATTTCCTATTTGTTGGGCTGCAAATCTAAATCACAACACTCCACTTTTCTACAGAGTCAAGGGATGAATAACTTGGTCTTTGTGTCATCCACAGATGTCACAGATCTCCTTGTCTCTATCCACCAGCAACCTCACTGCCAATACACAACTGGAGAAGACCAAAGCATCTGACTCACTTTGTCTCCAGCATCAATCTTGTTTCCTCACAACTACTACTAGCTGTAATGCTATTGGTGGATTAGAAAAACAAACAAAAAACCAAACAAACAAAAAAACAAAACCCCAAAAAAAAAAAAACCAAACCAAAAAACCACCCACCAAACCATCACACAATAAAACCAAACCAAACCAAGAAAAAAATCCCACCTTTCTAGGAGAATTTAAATAACAACAAGTCTATGAATTGCACACACAATGTCCAGTAGTTGGTTGTTGCAGCAAAGCGTCTGCCTGCAAGGCTTCTCCCACACTTCAAACCATACAAAGCCATCCCAACTCTGCTCATTTCTCTGCAGGTTCATAACTTTGTGAGATTCATTGGTTTATCAGCTCATGTATCTTAGCATTCTCTCCATCCTTATTTCCCAGCAGTACAGATGTCTCTTATTACCATGAGTAGAAGCTTTGCACCATATTTACAAATACAGACTATTTTTGTCTGGATGATACTGAAAACCTATGAAGCCCTCAAGTAACTGGTGCCAATAGATGTTGGAAAACTAGACTGGTCTATTCTGTTCTCAGTGCTTTTCAAATATCACAATCAGCCACCTGCCCACATGCCACCTTCACTTCCTGCCTTCAGGTACTGCAGGTTTGGGTTCTAAGAACCAAGAAATTTCTGAGTTTAGACAAATACACAAATACATGGAAAACATAGGTCCAGAAGAGGGCTACAAAAATGATCAGAGGGCTGGGACACCTGTCCCACAAAGGCAGGCTGAAAGGATTGGGGCTGTTCAGCCTGGAGAGCAAAAGGCTCCAGAGAGGCCTTGTAACTACATTTTAATGAAGGGGACCTACAGGAAAGTTGGGGAGGGACTGTTTAGAAGGGCTTGTATTGACAGGACATGGAGCAATGGTTTTAACCTACAGCAAGGACAGACATAAGGAGGAAGTTCTTCACAAGGAGAACAGGGATATGGTTGAAGCCCTGTCCCTGGATACATTCTTGATGTGGCCCTGGGCAGCCTGACCTAGCTGGAGGTGCCCCTGCTGACCCCAGGGGAGTTGGTCAATATGACCTGTGACAGTCCCTTCCAGCCTGATGCAATCTGTGAAAATATCAACCATTTTCACCTTCTTGCTGCTGGACTGCTATAGTTGCAATAAAATTTACAAAGAAAGCCTATCACAAAAAGCATTCTCAAATTTTGAGGAAATTCAAATGAAGTAAATGAGATTCCACAGGAAAAACTTTTTTCCACATTTTTAATGTGGAAGAGTAAACATTGCACATGGGCAATGCATATACTGGTACTATCTGGAGTCCTGCCATGATGAAATTCAGGAGTATTTCACGGTGACTGTTTTACTAAAAAAAGCATTCCTTCTAAGGTTTCAAGATTACTCTCCTTTATGTTTCTTCACTCAGTGAAAACAGGAACTTGGTTACTGTAGAAGAGAATCTGTTTTCACACCATACAAAAGCCAGACCTAAAAAAGAACTGTTCTATCTGTACAGGCCTCCCAGGCGATTAATATTTTACTTACCAGAATGCAAAAAGTAATTCCCCCATTGATCACACTGGTGATACACCTCACATTGTGCAATTTCATTTTCATGATGAGGAAATGCAAGATCTATTCCACCCGTATGGATGTCCAGCTGCTTTCCAAACACTGCACTGTAACAACATTTTCCTGATGGGTAAGTAGAACACCACAAAGTTTTTTTTTTGTAAAAAGAAATGCAGAAAATAAGATGAAACAGCGTAAGGTTAAGTGTACAATTTAGTGACTGCAATTTTAAAAGACGACTTTACAGAGATCTTGTATACCAAAACTGCAGCAGACCTTGTATGGACAGAACTCATATCTCCCTACAATTAATTCTCCTCAGTAGGAACAATTATTTTTCTAACTTAAGGAATGGCAACCAGGACATCTCCCCTCCTTGCTCTGCTACAACCTCAGTACCAGACAGCTGCCTTCATCTCCTGTGATGGTTTGGGAGTTCCCCACCCCACCGCACTTTGTAGAATCACCCAGACTAGGCTCAGCCGGTTGGAAGTTAAGGACTGAAGCTCTATTTACAGTTTAGCACAATGTACAAGCAGACATACACACATATACAGGAATATTTACAGAAATATACAAGTTAAAGGGAATACAGAAACACAACACCCCTCCCAGAAATCAGAAACCCCAGGAGGGGCTCCCAATCACTCTTCCACTTTCTTCCCACCCCTGTACCTTACCCCACACTTTGCCTTATGTGCAAGGTGAGTTTAGAGGATCGGTCAGGGGAGTTAGAAGGAAAGTGGTTAGTGAGGTTACTTGGCAGAGAGGAGAAAAGCCAGAAGCTCCTAGACAGCCTGAGACGCTGTGCCCCAGAGACTGACTGTGTTATCTATGGTTTGAGTTCACACTGTGCCCCAGAGACTGTGCTATCTACGTTTTGAGTTCTTATTCTCATCCATCTCAACAAGACTATGAGTGAAGCAGACATCACCATTGTTTTCCTTTCACAGCCTATAGTATAATATTCTCCATTAAAATATTCCAACTAGCCTCAAACCAGCACATCTGCAAACCTATCAATTTTGAATTGATGAACACTTCTGTAAACTCTGCACCACTGTTTGTTATCTTGTACTTTTCGTGTAAGAATCCAGGCAATATTGTACAATTATGATAGAAAAAGTTTAGTGATGGAAGTTCCTAAAAGGAAGAACTGGTGCCTCCGATGTCCCAAGGTCATTCCTTTCACCCCAGTTGCACCGCATCAGTACAGCTCACCTGCAGGCTTTTATGGCATAGGCCTCTGCACATACTGGTGCCTGTAAGGTATTTGTGAAGCAACAGGACAGACCTAGACACTTTCTGGTTAACCATCAGAAGTCAAGGCTGCTACGCTTTGTCCACTGCTCCATGTGCTGGTTTGAGGCTAATTAGAATATTTTAATAGAGAAAATTACACTATAGGCTGTGAAAGGAAAACATCATGATGTCTACTTCACTCATACGCTTGCTGGAGAATTGTTTGGGAACACTAACCAAAACAATTGATAAGTCAGTCTCTCTCTGGCTCTTGCTGGAACAGGAGCTGCTGGTGGGATCTAGCAGCTTCTGGGCTCTGGCTCCTCTGCTGATTAATCCTCACTAACCACTTTTCTTCTAACCCTCCTGGCCTATCCTCCTAATTTACCTTGCACGTAAGGCAAACCTTGGGGTAAGGTACAGGGGTGGGGAGAAGGTGGAAGGGTGGTTGGGAGCCCCTCCTGGGGTCTCTGATTTCTGGGAGGGGAGCTGTGTTGCTGTATTACCTTTTACTTGTATATTTCTGTAAATATTCTGTATATAGTGTAAATATCTGCTGCACATTGTGCTGAGCTGTAAACAGAGTTTCATCAGTTAACTTCCGGCCGACTGAGTGCTAGTCTGGGTCATTTTACAAAGTGTGGGGGGGCAGGGAACTCCCAAACCTTCACAAGACCTTGACAGATCACACTGGGCAAGGGAATAACTTTATTCTGCCCATCTGTTAAACGAAGACAACACTCATCTACTCACAGGGAGGTAAATCAATGCTAGCTGCCCAGCAACCAGGGACACTCAGGGCCCACACAGCAATGCATGTGTATGCATGCAGCCACACACAGCCCTCCCATGTGTCAAATTAACAAGTTGAGCCTAGTAGCTGGATAAATATTAATACTAAATATTAATATTAAATATTAAGACAAAACACCCTGTTAACACCCTGGCTCAGAATATCTCTGCAGAAGCTGTTGAGGCACTGGAAGAAAAGAAAATTAAGACAGGATAGAAGAAAGACCAGCTGGTTCCATTTCCCAAGCTTGTGACCATCTGCTCTAAACCTCAGATCTTCACAGGAGTGACCTCAGCTCTTGCATTTCTTTGTGCCATCTATGGAGGAGCATTAGTCACTTGCCATTTCCTCCAACTAAACCATTATGTGCTGGGGAGAGATGGATCTGCAAATGGGCGGCAGTAGCAGAAGCCCATCTCACCACAAGGGAAACTCCAGAGATCACGGACCTAAATCACAGCATGTGGTTCTCTCCTCCAGGGCTGTTCAAGGCCGACACTCTTCTCACTCAACTTCACTAGGCACACTTTAAAGGCTTCTCGAAATCAGTTCACCTAGCTTTCTCAAGGTGCTTTGAAATCTTTGGCAAAACACAACAGGTAAGTAGGTATGGATTAAAATTGGCCTTGGATACTGACTGAGACAGTCAAAAATAAGCTCTCCACTTTCCATAGTCCAAGATTATGATTATGCTCTGCATGAGTCAACTCTTTATTTACACTGCAGGAGCCTCATCCAGCCAGAGTAAACTAAGTATTTAAAGAAAGAAACAGAGACTGTAAACAGTGCTCTGTTAGTAGACAGCCCATTTTGTAATTGGTATTTCTTACCTGTGCACTTCTGTCACAGGCTGTGTTCAAATACAGCAGGGTTTTGTGCACTTCAGTTGCTTTAAAAACTGTTTCACCATGCTGAAACTATTTACACATGGCAAAAATCACTCTTATAAACCTTTTTACAACCAGGCAGTGATGACTAACAATCTCAGGTTAGTCATCCATCATACCAACAAAGTATATGAAAGACAAACCTAAAGCACCTGTTCCATCCACTTTTAGATTGGGTTGAAAACTTAAGTTAAACTGGACCAGATCAAAGCAGTTTGTTATTAGTTTCCCAAAAAACCATCTGAGACTAGTGCAAAACTAAGTACCACTATCAATATTACAGCAGAGAAGATTTTTAAGTCCTTTTCTTTTTTAATAAAAAATTAATAGTCCATAAGTTAATACAGTGTAGAACAAAGTTTCATCATCCTGTGGATAATATAAAACTCAAAAATTAAGAGCAGATTAATTCAAACCAGGTACAGGTAAAATGCTGCTACACACTACTCACATGGTGCCCACAGAAATCAGAATATCTAACACCATGTCTGACTTTTTAAAGAATGCTGAGTAACACTTAGATGATAAGCACAAACATCCACAGTTGTTGCTAAGATAAGGCCAGTAAGATCTCATTCACTCACTGGAGTCATGACAGAATCCCATATCCTGTCCTACTGACACAGCACTACATGCTGGACTAGGTCTGATGGAGGCTGCAAGAGGCAAATGAAAGACATGCTGTAACTTTGACTAAAATTTTGGTTACTCAACTGAAGTTAGCAGACTTGTTAATTAAAACTGTGTGATCCTGCAAACCATATTTTAAACACCCACGTCCATCTCAAGAGAGGATGCCAAAGCATAGCTAGACAGCTATGTCATTAAGTTAAGCTGAGTTTGTCTTGGCTACACATGACATCCCAAATTGCACAAAAGTATTCTCACTAAATCTGGTACTTTCTACTAATCAGAAAAAGCACTTTCAATACTGATGCTACCGTTGTTGTGTGACTGAAAAACAGTAACAGATTTAAAATCCAAGAAGTCTGACCTTGATACTGTAGAACACTCAATGTGCCATCCAGGTCTTCCTTTTCCCCAGGGAGATGTCCAAGATAGCTCTTGAGGTTGGGCAGCCTTCCACAGAGCAAAATCTTTACTATGTCGCTTATCGGTACCAACTGCCAAGAGGAGGCAGTTTGTTAATGGGATGTATTCAAGAAAAAAAAAAAACAACAAAAACAACAACCCCACAACCACAAAACAAAACAAACCCATATAGGAGCAAGTGAAAATGCATGCTTAGTGACCTAGTCCAATGTGAATCTCTTTAACTCAACTTCTTTTCCTGCAACTTTCTTCTCTTCCCCCTTATATAGGGCTTCCAGTTTCTCAATCAACTGCTTGAAAAATAGTATCATAGCACATAAAATGGTTTGAGTTATAAAGGACCTAGATAAAGGTCATCTAGTCTAATCTCCCTGAAGTTAGCAGGGACATCTTTAAATTGATCGGGTTGCTCAGCGCCCTGTCCCACCTGATCCTGAATGGTTCCAGAAATGGTGTTTCTACCACCCCTCCAGACCACCAGTGTTCCACTGTTTCATCACCCTCATTGTAAATTTCTTCTCTGCATCTAGTCTAAATCTACCCTCTTTTAGTTTAAAACTATAACCCTTCTCTTATAGTAACAAGCCCTGCTACAAAGACTGTTTCCACCTCTTGCATAGGCTCACTTTAAGTACTGAAAGGCCACAGTAAGGTCTACCTAGAACCTTCTTTTTTTCCATGATACATGTTGTATTAGATTTCTACAGGTTAAAAAGATGGACTCAAGACTTAATACGTCCTTATCCTTTTAGTCCTTGTGGATGATTCACTTGGTTACTTATCAGGCAGTTTCCTAGGATCAAAAAAATTGCACAGCAGCAGAAAAAAGGTAACAGAAAACAACCCAAGCCAAAACCCACAAACAAAAGACCTGCATTTTTCTCCCTGGGACACAGGTTTTGATTCAGATTCTATGAAACCAAGAAGAGTGTGAGGACGAGAATCAAAATTATCTTGGGACTGTAGTAACCTTCCAGTATTGTTTTCACCAGTGGGTTCTCCTCATCTGTATTTGCTGCTCCCTTCACTGCATACAGAAAGATGCAGTCCTTGTTGCCACAGTACAGGAGAGACACCAGTTGGTCTCTGCTGGCTCCTAACCCCCAGTTGGAAATACATCACTCCCTGGCAGGAGCTAAAGAACAGAGATTTGGAGTCTGCATTTTTGCACTGATGAAAACACAACCTTGTATTTGAGTGATGCAGACAAACACCTATTTGGCTTGAAGGGATCCAGCCTGGCAAGCAACTCACACTGTTTGAAGTTCCCTTATCTAACTTCACTCATCTATTTCATCAGCAGTTGATGGCAGATGTTCATCATTCCTCTGCTTACTTCACATCACTAACAAAACCATGGTGTATCACTAAGACTGAACCAATTCCTGCAGCATTCCAGTATCAACACATTTTAATGATGTTTCATAGCTATTTTTTGGAGATCTACTAGATAGTCACTTTTCTTGAGCTACTCTGCTTGTACTTCATTACATTACATAGAGTCAGTTTTCATTCAGAATGTCAGGTAATATTAAGGAAAGCACACTATAAAAATCCACTGCACCTGCTTCATCATTCAGAAGTGATAAGAAATAAAGAGACAGAGGTACAACCCTGCTATATTCATCTTTGCTCTTTCACTAGTTTGCTGAGCTCTGGTTGACCACGATCTGTTGACTACAATCCCACTTCTACCTTGTTTTTTTCTGTAAAGTATACTGCTACCCAAAAAAACCCCAACAAACAACTCACCACTCTTCACCTTCCTCAATATATGCAAAACAACGGTCAAAATCTTCAAAAATAACAGTATATTTAGTTGCAAGTGACTTCAGAGGAAACACATTCTTGTTACCATCCTCAGAGTGAAAATGGTTTCTATCAGGAACTTCCTGTCTCTCACATTGTGCCCATTGCCTCTTGTCCTGTCACTGGGTACCACTGCAAAGAACCTGGCTCCATCTTCTTTCTTCCCCCAGCAGGTATTTGTACAAATTGAGCCTTCTCTTCTCCAGGACAAGTAGTCCCAACTCTCTCAGCCTGTCCTCATACAGAAGATGCTCTAGTAACTCCATCATATTGATGGGCTTCCCCCAGTATGCCCACGTCTCTCCTGTACTGCCGAGTACAGCACTGGATCCAGCACTCCAAGCATGTCTCACCAGTGCTGAGCAGAAAAGATCATCTCCCTTGACCTGCTGATAGTGCCCTTCCCAGGGGAGTCCAGAAGGTTGCTGACTGCCTTAGCAGCCAGTAACTGCCTCACTGCCTCGAAATAACTGTAGACAAACCACATTCCCTCTGAGTCATAATGCTGAAACATCTCCTGAGCAGAGTGGTGACAAGCTTCTGGCTGCAATTCACCTAAGCACCAGCCTGCCAGGCATTATCAGTAATTCCAAACAGATTTTTTTTTTCTAATGAAGAAATATTGAACTTCAGCATGCAAAAGGATACAGCAGACCTGCATCAAAATCTCCAATGCAGAGGCCTGATCACTTCCAACTTATAGAAACTACAAAGAGGCTTAACAGCCCTGCTCAGCAGCTGGAGAACTGCTGGAGAAAACATGCAGCCCAATCTACTGGCATGTTCTAGCACAGCCTCAAGAGATTGCTCATCCTCACACAAACGAGCTGCTTAGGTTGGAGTGTCCAGTAATGAAAGAAGCAAGTTCAGAGAGTTATGCATCAGAGGAGTGCAACTGCCCAAGCAACAGCAGGATAAGTGAAGTTTCCCTGCACTTACACTTGACTATCTCACTGATGGAGAGTGCAGTGAGACCACCACTTCACTGGGAAGTTTGTATGTACCAAACCCAAATATTTAAATCAAACTGAATAAGAATCCTAATTGTTCTATGGTACCAAACAAAGGTACAGAGCAAACCAAATATGAAAAGACACCAAGTTTCCTCTTGCACTGGGCAACAGCCAGCGCCTAAAATAATTACCAAAGCAATGTAGTCTTAATTAACCAAAAAGTTGGCTACACAAGAGGTGAGAAACCTGTTTTGGACTGTTGAATGAAAGTTTACACATATCTACATCACAAGTTCAAGCAATGAACTAATACAAACAAGGTGGTGTCATGAACTTACTTGATTCATCTTCAGTATCAGGATAAAGGGCAGTTAATACTCCATATCTTTTCCCCCAAGATTTAACATCAAAATAAACATTGCCTATAGAAAAGAAATATTAGTTCTATAGCAACGATGGGGTACATTCAAAAGGAAATATGACCCTGAAAGCAAAACAAAATGCCCTTCAACTCCCATTTTAAATTCTGATACAGAAATAGTGCACAATTTTTAGCAAGTGTTTCCACGTCACCAGCCTTTCAGTTAGCCTCACTGCACTTGCTCATTCTACGCAATAGATAACTTCATATTATGAGGATCTCCTCAGGTTCCTCTCTACCCATACATGCACCAGCAATCCCCTCCCTGATAGTAGCACAGCCTACTGCTACTGCAATTACAAACACTTGAATCCTACCACACCTGCTCTGCTGGAAAAAAAAAACAAAAAACAAAAAAACCACACAGCAAAAATCTACACATTGTCCTTTACAGACACATCTTTTACAGCACATAGCAGATACCTACCTCTTGTTTAGAGCTAAGTGGTTCCCCCAACTCTCTTGTAGAAGCCAGACCAAGACTTCCCCAGATCATTTTAGGTAGTAGTTTATTACAGTAAATTATCATATTGATGAGCTACATTTAGCTTAAAAATTGAGTGATAATTCCTGTGCCCACTCAAGTCATTACAAATTGCTCACACCCTATCTGTTCATCAACAGAAGGAAAGCTTGGCACAGAGTATCTCATCTGATCCCAAAACAGGATTATCAAGATTTCATAGAATGGTAAGGTTGGAAGGGACCTCAAGGATCATCTAGTTCCAACCCCCTGCCATATGCAGCGACACCTCCCACTAGTACAGCTCACTCAAGGCCTCATCCAACCTGGCCTTGAGCATCCACAACCTCCCTGGGCAACCTGTTCCAGTGCTTCACCACCCTCACTATAAAGAACTTCCTCCTAACTTCTAGTCTAAATCTCCCCTCTGCCAGTTTAAACCCATTGCCCCTTGTCCTGCATTGCAAGACCTTGTAAATAGTCCCTCCCCAGCCTTCCTGTAGGCCCCCTTCAGATACTGGAAGGCTACTATAAGGTCTTCTCAAAGCCTTCTCTTCTCCAGGTTGAATATTTCCCGTACATGTGCTGAACAAAAAGTTGCCTTACCTTGAGAAGTTGCATAAGCTTGTCCACTAGCAATTATTGTTTTTATAAAGGCAATGATCTGAGGGATATTGTCAGTCACTCTCATATACACTGTAGGAGGAAGGACCTTAAAGAAAGAGTAACATTTCATTGGCCTGTATGAAACACACTGCTGACACATTCTCCTCAATTTTATCTTAAAAAAAAAAAAAGGCTGCAAGTATAAAAAGGTTTCAAGCAGCATCTAAGATAATACTAAAAGAAAAAAAAATTTAAAAAAAAAAAAAAACCAAACAAACAAAAAAACCCCAAACCCAAAATAACCAACAAACAAACCACTTTTATTCTCAGTGGCAGTGGGTTACTCCCTGCTTCTGACAAGCATCTTGGACAAGAAGCAAAGTCACCTGAAGTCAATGAAACAATATGTGATGTTTCCTATGCTTTAGATCAGGCTGTTTCTGTGTTAAGAGTAAATATGTATTCTCTGTGAACCAAGGCTCCATGGGGGGGGGAAAGAATAATTGTGCTACTAGAGAAATTTAACTTGTTCATTCCAAAGTCAGGGTTTGCTTCTCCCTCAATTTCCTTACTTGGAAGATGGGTAATACCTTTCCAGAAGAATAAAAAAGTAAATTAGGATTCAGTTTCAAAGGAACACTTCATCACATAAGCAATCAATTTATTTTTCAAACTATCAAAACAGGATTCTTTACCAAAATAATTGCTTGAGTATCTGTACCTTTAAGGCAGCCATATCTTGTTTAAAGTCGTCTTCATATATTCGAGCAAGAGCTACAGGCGATATATTCATCTGAAAAAAGAGAGAAGTAGATTAGCAAATCATAAATCAAAGTAATAATATAAAATATTGTGATCTTTATCAGACAGTTAATAGCTAACTGGAAGACTTACAGAGCCCCCAAGGTAACGACTCAGAAAGGCTTATTAATCTAACATTCATGGGGAGGAGATGTAAGTTATAACTTAAAAGCAGCATTTACACTTCTGAATTGCCAGATGTTAACACATATCTTTTAAGAGAAACCAACCAAAGATTAAAATAATAAACTCCTTCCTTCTCTCATTTTCCTCTGGCAAGGGTCTTCCATTTCCAGTGACAAAATATAGTACGCAGGACATGAAATTCATTCAACTTATTGGCAAGGGACACAGATACCACCTACACGTCAGAAAGACAGATCAGAGACTTGGAGGATGAGACAGGATATTAATTTTCAGTGATTAAGAAAAATAAGCTATTTCAGTTGATCATGGTTACTCATCCATCTCAGTATAATCAATGGAAACAAACTGAAAGTCAGCCCCACGCTTGCCAAGCACAGCACCTCTCAAGCATCCTCTCTGCCCCTCTCATTCATGGGGCAATGGACAGGAACAGGGATCCTACCGTAGGTAACCAGAAAGTGCATCCCAAAACAAAACAGACAATTTGCACACAACGAGATACTTGTTCCCAGATATTCAGAAGGGGCCTAAGATTGAAAGGTGGACAGCAAAATGTGCCCTAGCAAGCAAAAGCACGGTACTTAAGTGTTTCAAACGCACACTTCTGCATCTTTTCTGAGGGGAACCTACTGGTGAGAAGACAACATACAGTCAGCCTCTCCAGCTTGCAGATAATTATCATTAAGAAAATAAATCCAGGTTCATAGCTTCAAGTTCATTATGGAAACATTCTGATGCGGTCTGATTTTCAGAGCACAAGCGGGTACCACAGTTTAGAAAAGCTCCTCGACAGGGCAGGACAAGACCATAGGCTCATCCAGCAATGAAATAAGGAAGATGGCCAGCACTGAGAAACAAAGGCATGCTTCTGCTTAATGACCAGAGAGAGTGCTCTTCCGGACCTCAGTGACCAAGCTCATCTCTCTAGACAGCTCCGCTTCTTCTTCAACCAAGAGAGACAAAGGTGACTATAGGAGGAAGATAGGGATATTCCTCCTATCTAGACAAATGCTCAAAGCAAAGACATTCATCTCAGACTACTAACGGTGTGCAGTACACTCATCCAAGACCAGATGCCTGACTTTTAGGTCTTCCCTAGACGAATCCCATCAGAGGATGGAGCTTAAGCACACTGATCCTGCTACCGTAGTGCTTCAGGTACGGGTCTCAGCAACAAAGTCAGGCTACTGAGGTAAATGCCTTAGAGCAAGCACTTCAAAAAGTCACCAAAAACCCAGGAAAAGATTATTTCATAGAGCCAAAGAATGCAGTAAATGAACAAAAACTATT
This sequence comes from Eubucco bourcierii, assembly GCA_013396675.1. Classification (NCBI taxonomy): domain Eukaryota; kingdom Metazoa; phylum Chordata; class Aves; order Piciformes; family Ramphastidae; genus Eubucco; species Eubucco bourcierii. The sequence continues at coordinate 614,043 of VWZE01004438.1, forward strand.
TTAAAACAACATGCCATTTGCTAATCTTCAAATACAAAATCTCTATAATGTTCTAACAACAAAGAAAAAATGTTACGATGCATGTACGTTGGTTTAAATTACATTTTGGGGTTCGTTTTTTGTTCTAAGATGGGACTACTACTCCCTGAGAAAACTGCAAGGAAATTAATTAAGGGAATAAACATATTTCTACAGGAGTAATATACTAGTATTCATTTGAATGCAGTGCCCTGTATTTAACTGTTTACTTAAAGTTTAAATAGAAGTGACAGCTGTCAAATTCTCTGGCTCCAAAAAACTACCTTAAAGCTTGCAAATGCAATCTGATCCAACACATCCACTTATGATCCAGGAGACACAGAGTTACAGACTCGAAAAGCAAAACAAAAAGTTTGCAATGCAGAACAAAACAAAGAATGCATTCTTAGCATTTTGGAGTACAAAAAGGAGGCAGTAGTGAGGCAGCTGTCGGTCTCTTCTCTCTAGTATCACATGATAGAACAAGAGGAAAAGGCCTAAAATTGCACCAGGGAGGCTAAGATTGGAGAGAAGATAAAAACTATTTACTGAAAGAGTGGTCTCTTAGATAGGTCACCCAGGGAAGTTTTGGAGTCACCATCTCTGGAGGTTTTTAGAAAACATATGACACAGCACTTCAGGACATGGTTTCATGGCCATGGTGGTATTAAGCCAACAGCTGGATTTGATGATCTTAGAAGTCATTCTGCCAAACAGTTCTGAGGTGATATATTCTATGCCAGCTTTCATTTAGGTGATTAACTCAGACAAGATTGATCAAGCTCTCCAGAGTTAGCAGAGTGTCTGCTAAGGCAAATGGAAAACAAAGCAGAGGTGATTGGTGGGAACCAGCAATGGCTTCACCAAAGGCAAATCATGCCTGACAAATTTGGACCTGGAGAGGTGGGCCCAGGCCAGTCTCATGAGATTCAACAAGGCCAAGTGTAAGGTCCTGCACATGGGTAGGCACAATCCCAAGCACAAATCCAAGCTGAGTGGTGAATGGTTGGAGAGCAGCCCTGAGGAAAAGGACCTGGGGGTCTGGGTTGATGAAAAGCTCAACATGAGCCTGCAGTGTGCACATGCAGCCCAGACAGCAACCGAGTCCTAGGCTGCATCAAGAGAAGCGTGGCCAGCAGAGCAAGGGAGGGGATTCTGCCACTTTACTCTGCTCTCATCAGACCCCACCTGGAGTACTGTGTGCAGTTCTGGAGCCCCCAGCACAGGAAGGACATGGAAGTGTTGGAGTGGGTCCAGTGGAGGGCCACAAAGATGCTCAGAGGGTTGGAGCAGCTCTGCCATGAGAACAGGCTGAGAGAGTTGGGGCTCTTCAGCCTGGAGAAGAGAAGG
>VWZE01004440.1:0-16171 GCA_013396675.1 Eubucco bourcierii
ATGCATTCCTGTGTGGACTACCCTGGGTGATGCTGCACTGGGCAGAAGTGGGTTGAATGATCTCTGGAGGTCACTTCCAACCTTTAAAGTTCTGTGATTCTGTGATGTCTGACTACTGATACCCAGCACATTTTTGTCCCTGTAGAGTCAACCATGCAAGACTGCCTGCCTGTGGTGGCCTCAGAGGAATTTAGAGTGATGGCAGCAGACATAAATGCCAACAGCACAATCCTCTCTTTCAGGATGAGTTATGTATTGTGTTAGCATCCTTCAGAAATTACAAGAGGTATGAGAAAAACTTTTCCATTTTTCCAGATACCAAAGCAAGGTGATTTCTGTCATTGTGAAAGGACATCATTGCCCTTCAACAAGAAATAATACAGATTAAGTTTTTACAGGGAATTTGATGGAGAGTTTCAATAGTGAGCAGGAAAAAAATGTCAGAGCAGTAACCAGTAGCTCGCAGAAGGGGAAGATAAAGGTATGATGTAGTGACCACAGCATTTGTAACTGGCAAGGGAGGGGATTCTGCCCCTTTACTCTGCTCCCCTGAGACCCCACCTGGAGTGCTGTGTGCAGTTCTGGAACCCGCAGCAAAAGAAGGACATGGAACTTTTTGAGCCAGTCCAGAGGAGGCCACCAAGATGCTCAGAGGGCTGCAGCAGCTGTACTATGAGGACAGGTTGAAAGAGTTGGAGCTCTGCAGCCTGGAGAAGAGAAGGCTTCCAAGAGACCCTGGAGTGGCCTTCCAGGATCTGAAGGGGGCTACAGGAGGGCTGGGGAGGAACTATTGACAAGGTCTTGTCATGAGAGGTTGAGGAGGAATGGGTTTAAAGTGGCAGAGGGGAGATTGAACATAGAGGGGATGTTAGGAAGAAGTTGTTTGCAGTGAGGGTGGTGAGACACTGGCACAGGTTGCCCAGGGAGGTTGTGGAGCACAGAATATGATTGAAGATTCTGTGATTCTGTGCTCCACAACCTCCCTGGAGGTGTTTGAGACCAGTTTGGATGAAACCTTGAGTGATCGGTTCTAGTGGGAGGTGTCCCTGCCTATGGCAGGGGTTGGGACTGTATGAGCTTTGAGGTCCCTTCCAACCTAAACCATTCGGATTCTATAACTGATTCATGCAATTGTTTGTGTTGGAAGAGAGTTTCAATCATGGAAGTAAAACATCAGCCTAAGACCACCATGGCAATTAAATCACATCTCAAAGTGCCGTGGCCACAGTTTTCTTTAACATCTCCAGGAATGGTGACCCCACCACCTCCCTGGGCAGCCTGTGTCAATCCCTGACCACTCTTGCAGCAAGGGAAATTTTCATAATCTCCAACTTAAACCTCCCCTGGAGCAATATCAGACCATTTCCTCTTGTTCTGACACTTCATAATATGGAGAAGAGACCAATCCCCACCTCCCTAAATTCTTCTTCAAGGTAATTGTAGAAAGGAATGAGGCCTCCCTGAGAACTGAGATTGTTCCATTCCATTCACAGTAAGGAAAAATGAACAAGCAGGAAAAATGCTTTGGCCGCCACTCTTCAGGTTTCCCAGGGAATGTTTTGGGTTTTTTTGGTTTTGTTTTTTTTTTTGGTTTTTTTTTTTGTTTGTTTGTTTTTGGCAATAAGACTTAGAAGATAGTAACAAGGCAAACCCAACAAGATCTGCGCACCTCCACTCATGCTACATAATGATGGACAAACTGTCCGCTCTCAGCTTTAATTTCCTTGTATATAGTCAGGATAATTATGGGATAATGTTAGGATAATTATAGTGTCTTACCTCACAGGGTTTTTGACTGACTGAGTGCATTAATGCATCTATCAAATCTGCTGTTATAACAGAGATCTGTATTGTAGCCATCTTAGAAACCACAAATCAATTGCAGTCCTACAGGAGGTTTTTCTCTCCTCTGTTATGCCTGGAGGATACTCCACAGAAATTCTTCTTCATATAGTGAGCTGCTCTGTTATGAGGACAGGTTGAGAGAGTTGGGGTTCTTCAGTCTGGAGAGGAGAAGGCTCCCAGCAGACCTTCTTGTGGTCTTCCAGTATGTGAAGGGGGCTACAAGAAAGCTGGGGAGGGACTTTTTAGAATGTCAGGTAGTGATAGGATTGGGGGAAATGGATCCAAGTTAGAAGAGGGCAGATTGAGAAGAGACCTTAGGAAGAAATTTTTCAGCATGAGGGTGGTGAAAAACTGGCACAGGTTGCCCAGGGAGGTAGTAGAAGCCTCATCCCTGAAGGTTTTGAAGGCCAGGCTTGATGTGGTTCTGGGCAAGCTGCTCTAGTGTGAGATGTCCTTGTCCATGGCAGGGGGGGAGGTAGAACTGTGTGATCCTTGAGGTCCTTTCCAGCCCTGACCATTCTGTGATTCTGTGAATAGTTAGATCAATGGTTTAACTTTGCAGAGTTAGACCATGTCTGGACTTGATGATCTTGAAGTCTTTTCCAGTGGAAGCAATTCCATGATTCTATGAGCAGAACTGCACTGCTGGTTTAATATTTGCCACCAGGTCATACTTACTCTCAGCTTTCAGTCCTCTATAAATCAAGTTGGTGTCAGTCTCTTCTCTCTAGTATCAGGTGATAGGATGAGAGGAGACGGCCTGAAATTGTGCCAGGGGAGATCTATCTCGGAGATGAGGAAAAACTTCTGTGCTGCAACAGTGATCAGAGATGGGAAAAGACTGCCCAGGGAGGTGGTGGAGTCCCCATGCCTGGAGGTGTTCAAGAAATGTGTGGCGAATGCATTTGGAAACATGGTTTAATGGCCATGGTGGTGTTGAGTGAAGGCACCAGAGCCCTGGAGCAGGCTGCCCAGAGAGGTTGTGGAGTCTTCTTCTCTGGAACCTTTCCAAACCCCACTGGATGCATTGCTGTTGACTACCCTGTATGGACTACGGGTGACACTGCTTTGGGCAGGGCAGGGTGGACTGGATGGTCTCTGGAGGTCCCTTCCAACTTCTAACATTATGTGATTCTGTGATAGCAAAGAGCTACTTCCTAAAGTCTCCTTTAAGATACCTGTGCCAGAATGCAAAGAGAAGAAAAAATGAATTATGAAGAGCCTCCAGGCCACTTCACATAGGGGTAGGCTGAGCTCTCCTTCCCTCTCCTGAAGCAGAGGCAGTTCCTGGTTAATAGCATGTAAATACAGTCAATGCAACTGCTAATGTGTTCTTCTCCAGTCATTTGTCGCAGCTGATTAAGGAGAGAAATGTAAAAGGTTAATTTTCTAATTACATCCTCCCCCGAGGTAAATTATGCATGTTATCACATCCATTGACACTCTGCAATGGGCACTTTTTATTGCCAAGTGCTTTTCTGTTAAACTCCCTTGGATCTTCACAGTTTATTTTCAGTAAGCAAAGAAGATGGAGGGAAGGAAAAGAGACCATCTATCCTACCAAAAGTTCTTAACTCTTTCTGGAAAGCCTTCCTGGCCTGGATTAGAAACACTGTGGCCAGCAAGGATCAGAAAAGTACTTCTGACCCTGGACTCAGCACTGGTCAGACCACAGCTTGATTCCTGTGTCCAGTTCTGGGCCCTCGGTTTAAGAAAGTTGTTGAGGTGCTGGAAGGTGTCCAGAGAAGGGCAGCAAGGCTGGTGAGGGGCCTGGAGCACAGCCCTGTGAGGAGAGGCTGAGGGAGCTGGGGGTGTGCAGCCTGCACAAGAGGAGGCTCAGGGCAGACCTCATTGCTCTCTACAACTCCCTGGAGGGAGACTGCAGCCAGGTGGGGTTGGTCTCTTCCGCCAGGCACCCAGGGACAACAAGAGGACACAGCCTCAAGGTGCAACAGGGCAGGTTCAGGCTGGATGTTAGGAAGAAGTTGTTCAGATCAAGAGTGATTGGCATTGGAATGGGGTACCTAGGGAGGTGGTGGAGTCCCCATTCCTGGAGGTGTTTAAAAGGAGGTTGGATGAGGCACTTGGTGCCATGGGTTAGTTAATTAGCAGGGTTAGATGATAGGCTGGACTTGATGATCTCAGAGGTCTTTTCCACCCTGGTTCGTTCTGTGATTCTGATTCTGTGATTCTGTAAAGGCTATCTGAAGTGAGACCGAGTGAAGGAGTTTTCTGTTATACTCCAGGAAGTTGTTCCAAGCTGCTGTTCCCATTCTACTAGGAAAGGTTGGACTTGATGATCTCAAAGGTCTTTTCCAACTTGGTTAATTCTGTGATTCTGGTTGCAACAGGATATTAAAGCATGGGAAAAAAACCCCAAAACAACCAAACAAAAAACCCCCAAACATTGACATCTTCATTTCCTCTCACATCTCATTTGTAATTTTTGCCCTGATGGGATCACATCTGTAGTAATGTGTCCAGTTCTGGACTCCTCACCTCGAGAGGGACAGGGATCTACTAGAGTGTGTCCAATGGAGGCTATACGTATCATAGAATCATAGAATGGCTTAGGTTGGAAGGGACCTCAAAACTCATCCAATTCCAACCTCCAACTATAGGCAGGGACACCTCCCACTAGAACAGGTCACTCAGGAAGGGGCTACAGGAGGGTTGTGGAGGGACTATTGACAGGGTCTTGTCATGACAGGATGAGGAGGAATGGGTTTAAAGTGGCAAAGGGGAGATTGAATGTGGATGTTAGGAAGAAGTTGTTTGAGGTGATGGTGGTAAGACATTGGTACAGGTTGCCTAGGGAGGTTATGGAACACAAAATCACAGAATGTGATCAAAGATTCTGTGATTCTGTGCTCCACAACCTCCCTGGAGGTGTTCAAGACCAGGTTGGATGAGGTCTTGGGCGATCTGTTCTAGTGAGAGGTGTCCCAGCCTGTGACGAGGAGTAGGGACTGTATGACCTTTCAGTTCCCTTCCAACCTAAACCATTCTATGGATTCCTAACTAACCTCCACGGAAGGTGCAGACTGCTGTTTTGGTGAAAAGTAGAGCATGATGAAACGGAGGTATAGGCTGGATATCAGGAAGTATCTCTTCCCTAAAAGGGTTGTCCAGCCCTGGAATATGTTGCCCAATGCAGTAGTGGAGTCTCTATGCCTGGAGGGGAGTATAACCTGAGTATAACACATTAAACCTGAGTGACATGGTTTAATGGTGCCTTGGGAGTTCTGGGTTAACTGGTAGGCTTGATCATTATTGAGGTCCCTTCCATCCTAAACCATTCTATGATTCTATAACAAACAAGGCACTTAGGTCACTACAACCCCATCCAGTGCTGCAGACTAAGGGCAGAGTGGCTGAGATGTTGCTCAGCAGAAGAGGACCTGGAGGTTGACAGATGTCTCAACATGAACCGGTAGTGTGTTCAGATGGCCAAGAGGGCAAAGAGCATCCTGCTCTGGATCATGAATTATGTGGTCAGCAGGATCTGGGAAGTGATTGTGCCCCTGTAGTCAGCCCTGGTGAGGCCACACCTCAAATCCTGGGCTCAGTTTTGGGCCCCTCATTACAAAAAAGTCATTGAGGTGCTGGAGCATGTCCAGAGAAGGGTAACAAATATGTTGAAGAGTCTGGAGAACAGGGTTGGCGAGGAGCAGCTGAGGGAGTTGGGGGTGTTTAATACAGAGAAAAGAAAACTTGAAGAGAGACCTCATTGCTCTTGCAGTTAGGCAGGGTTGGGCTCTTCTCCCTAGTATCAGGTAATAGAAGGAGAGGAAATGGCCTGAAATTGTACTAGGAGAGGGTTAGGTTGGGGATTAGGACAAAGTTCTTTGCTGCAAGAGTGGTCAGGCATTGGAACAGTCTGCCCAGGGAGGTGGTGGAGTACTTGTCCCTGGAGGTAGGCAAGAAACCTGTGGATGTGGCACTTTGGGTCATGGTTTAATGGCCATGGTGGCATTGAGTTGACAGTTGGACTTGGTCATCTTAGAGGTCCTTTCCAACCAAAGCAACTTTATGCTTCCTTGTGTCTAGCTCCAGGCCTCCCAATTCAAGGGGGACATAGAACTGCTTGAGAAAGTCCAGTGCAGAGCCACAAAGATGCTGAAGGGAATGGAACATCTCTGTTATGAGGAAAACCTGAGGGAGCTGAGGCTGTGCTGCTGGGAGAGGAGGAGACTGAGAGGTGACCTCTTCAGTGTTTATGAATATGTAAATATGAGTGCCCAGAGGCTGGAGCCAGACTCTGTTGGATGATACCCAGTGCCAGCACAAGGGGCAGTGGTGGAAGCTGAGGCATAGGAAGTTCCACAGAAACAGGAGCAGGATTTTTTTCCCTGTGAGGGTGACAGAAGCCTGGAAGAGGCTGCCCAGGGATGTTGTGGAGTCTCCTTCTCTGAAGACATTCAAACCGCACCTGGATGTGTTCCTGTGTGACCTGCTCTAAGTCACCTTTGTCAGTGCCATGGACAGAGGAATGGAGTGCACCCTCAGCAAGTTTGCAGATGGCACCAAGCTGTGTGGCACAGTCGACTTGCTAGAGGGCAGGGATGCCATCCAGAGGGACCTGGACAGGTTGGAGAGGTGGGCCCAGGCCAACCTCATGAGATTCAATAAGGCCAAGTGTAAGGTCCTGCACCTGGGTAGGCACAATCCCAAGCACAAATCCAGGCTGGGTGGTGAATGGCTGGAGAGCAGCCCTGAGGAAAAGGACCTTGGAGTCTGGGTTGATGAAAAGCTCAACATGAGTCTGCAGTGTGCACATGCAGCCCAGACAGCAAACCGAGTCCTAGGCTGCATCAAGAGAAGCGTGGCCAGCAGGGCAAGGGAGGGGATTCTGCCCCTTTACTCTGCTCTCGTCAGACCCCACCTGGAGTACTGTGTGCAGTTCTGGAACCCTCAGCACAGGAAGGACATGGAAGTGTTGGAGCGGGTCCAGAGGAGGGCCACAAAGATGATCAGAGGGCTGGAGCAGCTCTCCTATGAGGACAGGCTGAGGGAGTTGGGGCTCTTCAGCCTGGAGAAGAGAAGGCTTCGAGGGGACCTGATAGTAGCCTTCCAGTATCTGAAGGGGGCCTACAGGAAGGCTGGGGAAGGATTATTTACAAGGTCCTGCAATGACAGGACAAGGGGCAATGGGCTTAAACTGGCAGAGGGGAGATTTAGACTAGATGTTAGGAGGAAGTTCTTTACAGTAAGGGTGGTGAGGCACTGGAACAGGTTGCCCAGGGAGGTTGTGGATGCTCCCTCCCTGGATGTGTTCAAGGCCAGATTGGATGAGGCCTTGAGTAACCTGTACTAGTGGGAGGTGTCCCTGCCTATGGCAGGGGGTTGGAGCTAGATGATCCTTGAGGTCCCTTCCAACCTTACCATTCTATGATTCTATGATTCTAAGTGCTACTCCTCTGGCAGGGGGTTATGGAGTCGATGAACTTTGGAAGTCCCTTCCAACCCCTGACAGTCTGTGATTCTGTAAACCAGAGAAAAAGAAAAGAGCAATAGAATTTGACTTAGTCAGAAATAATTTTATTTCCAGATTCATAGGCATATATGGTGTTGATATATTTATAAATGTATAGCTTCTGTTTTCAAAAAAAAAAAAAAAAAAAGGCTGTTCAGGTCAAAATGTTTTTAACAGACATTTTCACCTGCCTTCAATATTAGTGCAAAGTAGAATTTTGATTAATGGTCTTTTGATCTGCAATTCTGTTGTGCTAGAACCTTACTGACTAACAAGTAGAAGGCTGAAAGTTTGAGTTAGCTGAGCTTGTGGTCTTGCTTCATTCCTGCTGCCAGTAGCCCATTTCTCATGTGGCTGGAAGCTCCTTTCTCCTTCCCAGCCTCTACTATAAAGAAGGTTTATGGCTCTTTACTGCAATCTAACCTTTGTAGCTCTTCAAAATTTTCATCACTATTAACTCTGTCTGGTACAGCCTGCACCTGCATCTGGCCCCATGAATTTAAAAGCAGCAGAAACAAAGCAGTTGGTGTGGCTGAAATGTGGTTGCTATCAATGGGTGCACAGAGGTCTTCTGCCTCATCTGAGTCCTGCCTAGTTACACCAATAAAGCATTTAGCCCTTCCATACCTTCAACATCAAGCTGAATCTTTGCTCTTTGTCCCCTTTTCCTCTTCCTCCTGAAAAAGAGGGTCTGAAGAATGATCTCTGAAGTTTAATATGTTCCAGGTCTCACAGGTCAATTTGCCATTAACACAGAAAGAGAATTTCCTTCCAGCTTTTGATGTTATAGCTTATGAAAATCAGCCTGCCTCCTTCTCTCTGAACTCCAGTACATCTTCCTAAGAGGAGTGGGAAAAAAAGAAGGTGATAATTCTAAACCAGAATGACAGAACTAGCCTCTTTATGCTGCTGTAAACCAGTAGCTCAGGGAAGAATGAGACCAAAGAGTATTTTTTTGTTTGTTTGTTTGTTTCCTTGCTTTCAATTAAATTAAGGTTAGGTGAGATGCGAGTGTCAAAACCCAAATTTAAGGTAAGATGCTTAACAATAACTCTGTGGAATCTGTTTAAAGGGTGTTGTAAAGTTTCTATCACATTGACCTTGGTCAAGTTTGGATGGGACCTCTGGAGATCATCTACCTGAGCAGAATCATCCAGAGAAGGTTTCCTAGGATGGAGTCCAGGTGGGTTTGGCACCTCTCCATAGAAGGAGACTCCACAACAGCTCAGATCACCTTCAGAGTAAAGTAGTTTAATTTATCTCAGTCAGGTAACAATTAATAGCATCTAAGAAGTAAGCAGGGGTCTGATTGATTTTTTTTTTTTTTAATTACATGAGAGTTCTCTGTGATTGCAACACATTTTGGATCAAAGTAAATATAGAATCATAGACTCATAGAATCACAGAATCAGTCAGGGTTGAAAGGGCCCACAAGGATCATCCAGTTCCAACCCCCCTGCCATGGGCAGGGACACCTCACACTAGATCAGGTTGTCCAGAGGCTCATCCAGCCTGGCCTTAAAAACATCCAGGGATGAGACTTCCATGACCTCCCTGGGCAACCCATTCCAGGGTCTCACCACCCTCATGCTGAAGAGCTTCTTCCTAATATCCAGTTTGAATCTACCCATTTCTAGCTTTGTTCCATTCCCCCCTGCTCCTATCATTACCTGACACCTTAAAAAGTCCCTCCCCAGCTTTCTTGGACCCCCTTAAGACACTGAAAGGCCACAAGAAGGTCGCCTCAAAGTCTTCTCTCCAGAATGAACAGCCCCAACTCCTTCAGTCTCTCCTCATAGCAGAGCAGCTCCAGCCCTCTGATCATCCTCACGGCCCTTCTCTGGACCCTTTCCAGCACCTCCATATCCCTCTTGTAACAGGGGCTCCAGAACTGGATGCAGTACTCCAGGCGGAATCTCACCAGTGCGGAGTAGAGGGGGAAGATCTCCTCCCCAGCCCTGCTGTCCACACTGCTGTAGACGCAACCCAGGCTCTGGGTGGCTGTGAGTGCACACTGACAGCTCATGTTGAACTTCTTGTCCACCAGTGTCACCAAGTCACTCTCCTCAGGGCTGCTCTTAAACCAGTTACTGCCCAGCCTACATTAATGCTTGAGATTGCCTCGACCCAGATGCAGGACCTTGCACTTTCAACCTTTGGTTGCAGACTGTAACTGGTAGGTAGTGCGTGGACAATAAGCACTGCCAAGACTCCAGCATTTGTACCTGAAGGTTTACAAGAGATCCAGATGTGGGGGCTAAGAACAGTGTGGACTGTTGACGTGATGAAACTGAGACAAGACAGCCAGTGTCAGCTCCAAGATGGTCCAGGAGGGCATATTATAAACCTGCACCAGGTTAGCAAATTAAGAAGTACCTAGAAATGTGGAGCCAAACCAGCTGGCATCCTTTGTCCTGCTTGTCATTGCAACAGATGGTTAGAGCAGAACAGATTGAGATTGGATGTGAGGAACAAGTTCTGCACCAGGATGGTGCTGTAACACTGGAACAGGTTGCCCAGGGAGGTGGTTGGTTCCCCATCCCTGGAGATATTCAAAGGTCAACAGGGCTGTGGGCAACCTGATCTAGCTGAGGATGTCCCTGCTGACTGCAAAGGGGGTTGGACTGGATGAACTTTGAGCTTTGGAGGTCCCTTCCAACCCAGACCATTCTGTGACTCTCTAACACATCATGGACCCCACATGTGAACACAGGAGTCAGGATGCCCGAATATGCCCAGGCAGACCAAACACCCCTGCCATAGTACTTGGCAGTGAAATAAACTGAGTTCCTGAGACCTAACATTTAGGGCAAGCTGCATGTTTTCAGCTCTCTTATATTTGGCATAGGTTGAGTGAGTCACAGAATCACAGAACAGTAGGGGTTGGAACTGACCTCTGAAGATCATCCAGTCCAAACTTGCAGCCACAGCAGGACTGCCTAGGGCAAGCCACACAGGAACACATCCAGCATTGGTAGATAATAGGTAAACCAAATGAGTAGCATACAAAGAAAAGACTTCTGTGATGGTGGTTGTTCTGGTTTGAGGCTAATTGGAATATTTTAATAGAGAAAATGATACTATAGGCTGTGAAAAGGAAACAATGGTGATGTCCACTCATAAGCTTGCTGAGATATATAAGAAAAGAATACAAAACAAGATAAGACACTCGGGCACAGGCACTCTCAGGCTGTCTAGCAGGTTCTTGCCTTCTCCTCTCTGCTGAGTGGAAGGGTGGTTGGGAGCCCCTCCTGGGGTCTCTGATTTCTGGGAGGGGAGTTGTATTTCTGTATTACCTTTAACTTGTATATTTCTGTAAACATTCCTGTCTATAGTGTATATCTCTGCTTGTACATTGTGCTGAGCTGTAAATAGAGCTTCAATTCTTAACTTCCAGCTGACTGAGTCTAGTCTGGGTGATTTTACAAAGTGGGGTGGGGTGGGGTGCAGTGGTGGGGAACTCCCAAACCATCACAGTGGTGATCAGTTTACTGCTTATCACAGAATCACAGTGTCATGGGCTGAAAGGGACCTCCAAAGCTCATTCAGTCCAATCCCCCTGCCAGAGCAGGTCACACAGGAGCACATCCAGGTGGGGTTTGAATATCTCCAGAGAGAGAGAGACTCCACAACCACCCTGGGCAGCCTCTTCCAGGCTTCTGTCACCCTCAGAAAGGAAAAATTCCTTCTACTGTTTCCATAGAATTTCCTAGGCCTCAGTTTCCACCATTACCCTGTCATTGAGCATCACCCAGCAGAGCCTGGCTCCAGCCTCTGAACACTCACCCTGCACATCTTTATCAACATAACTGAAGTCTCTCCTCAGTCTCTTCCTCTCCCAGCAGCATAGCTCCAGCTCCCTCAGGCTCTCCTCATGTTTCATTCCCTTCGACATCTTTGTGGTTCAGCACTGGACTCTCTCAAGCAGTTCTATGTCTCTCTTGAACTGGGCGGCCCAGAACTGGACACGGTTCTCCAGATGCAGCCTCACTAGGACAGAATAGAGGGACAGGAGAACCTCTCTCGACCTACTAGCCACAGCCTTTTTAATAATTTGCTGTTATTTGCAAAGTGGAATTGCTGTTGTGCTCATGGAAAACACAGAACTGTGATTGCCTGTGTTTGTCCAGAACAGTCCCAAAGGCAGCACCACACTTTCCCAAGTGCTGAATGCCTGCTTAATTCGCTCTAGTTCAAACATCTCTTTTGCTAGCTTTGGAATTTCTTTTCATTTCACATTTTATATCTTCAGGGAAGGAAAGTACCATGGCAATTTGTTGTCCTTGTGCACACTTATCCACCAGCCAACTGCTTTGATCCCTGGTGTAAGCTTATCCATTCTAATGGAATTACCCAGAGCATGAATTTGCCCCATGTTGTTTATTCATGCAGCAAATGCTGTGGTTGCTTGCCCATTAAATCAACCCAGCACTCACCCCTCCCCACCCTCCCCAATCCATTCTCACTGCAAAGATTGCTAAACCTCTGGGCCAAGAAGGGTGACTGGAGGCCAAGAAACTCTGACACACCACAGTTTATAGGCAGCCTCCTGTGACTTGTATAGCTTAGCTGGAAAATCCTGGAGAGCAATAATCAGCTTTACAGACAGTGCCACAAGGACAGATAGAAGCACAGAGGGGAAATCTGACGTCTCTCTTTTTGTTTTCTCCAATCTCTTTGCCATTTTTTGAAGTAATAAAATCCAGCTGATGTGACATGAACAAGGAAGGTCTTTTTTTTTTTTTTTTTTTTTTCCCCTTTTTGTTGGAAAAAAAAAATAGAAGTTGCTGTAATTGCTGTTGTGGTCATATCAAGAAATGTTCTCTTTTTCTGTAATTTCTAAGCTCACAGTGTTGTATTTTCTTCTGCTGATTGGTTCTAAGGAAATACTTACTCAACTTCAGCGAGATCTGTTGTTTTGTTTTTGTCTTTTTTTCCTGTCCAAAAGTAATAAATGACATCTGTAAAATATTATTTGTTTCAGTGAAACAATATCATTAAAACATTTTGTGCCAACTGCTGAGGTTGTTTACCTCCTGGCTGTGCTCTTCAGAATCTTCGTTTAAGCTCAATGCTTGCAATGATGTTCCAGTTTGGGTTTGGGCTACAAGCATGCCCAGTTCCCAGGTCCCTATGGTTTTGTTTAAGGGGGACCTGGGACCTCTCAAACTATCACAGATAGACAGACTGAAGCTGCTGGGATCTTAGGGAGGCTTAAGGAGTGATGAGGAACCCTAAGAGCTGTCAATTAGTTACAGAATCATAAAACTGCTTCGGTTGGAAAAGACCTCTAAGGTCATCGAGTCCACCATTACCCTAAGACTACTTTGACCATAAACCATGTCCCAGAGTGCCATGTTCATGCATTTCTGGAGCACATCCAGGGATGGGGACTCCAACACCTTCCTGGGCAACCCATTCCAATGCCAGTTGCTCTGAACAACTTCTTCCTAACAGTCAGCCTGAACCTACCCTGCTGCACCTTGAGGCTATGTCTGTTTGTTCTGTCCCTGGGTGCCTGGCAGAAGAGACCAACCCCACCTGGCTACAGCCTCCCTTCAGGTAGCTGTAGAGAGCAATGAGGTCTACCCTGAGCCCCTCCATTTAATATCTAAGACACAATGGCCTTTTCTGATGAGATTGCAGCATGATTAATGGTGATGGTTTAATTGATAGTCACCCCTAATTAGAACCTGATATCAACATCCTTCAAATGCTGCCTGCATCTTAGAATCATAGAAAGCATTGGGTTGGCAGGGACTCTTAAATGTCATCTTGTCCAACCCCGGTGTACTCTGTAGGGACAGCTGCAACTAGTCCAGTTTGCTCAGAACCCCATTGAGTCTGACCTTGAGTGTCTCCAGGGGTGGGCACCACATGCCATCCAGACAGCCAACCATGTCCTGGGCTGTAGCAAGAGCAGTGTGGCTAGCAGGGATTCTGTCTCTTTGCTCTGCTCTCCTCAGACCCCACCTGGAGTACTGTGTGCAATTCTGGAGCCCCCAACACAAGAAGGACATCGAAGTGTTTGATCCAGTCCAAGGAAGCCACCAGGATGCTCAGAGGGCTGCAGCAGCTCTGCTCTGAGGACAGGTTGAGAGAGTTGGGGCTCTGCAGCCTAGAGAAGAGAAGGCTTCCAGGAGACCTTTGGGTGGCCTTCCAGGATCTGAAAGGGGCTACAGAAGGGCTGGGGAGGGACTATTGGCAAGGTCTTATAATGAGAGGATGAGGAGAAATGAGTTTGAACTGGCAGAGGGGAGATTGAGCCTGGATGTTAGAAAGAAGTTGTTTGCAGTGATGGTGGTGAGACACTGGCACAGGTTGCCCAGGGAGGTTGTGGAGCACAGAATCACAGAATGTGAAGATCACATTCTGTGGTTCCATGACCCACAACTTCCCTAGAGGTGTTCAGGACCAGGCTGGATGAGGCCTTGAGCTTCATGTTCTAGTGGGAAGTATCCCTGTCTATGGTGGGGGTTGAGACTGGATGAGCTTTGAACTCTTCCAACCTAAACCATTCTATGATTCTATGATCTCTGGGCAACCTGTTTCAGTATTTCAGCATCCTTATTATGAAGAAGTTCCTCCTGATGCCAAACATAAATCTACTCTGCTCTACTTTAAATCTACTTTCCCTTTGTCCTGTCACTGCAAATACTTCTAAACAGTCCCTTCACAACCTTCCTGTAGGTCACCTTCAAATATTGAAAGGCAGGTACAATGCCTCCCCAGAACCTTCTCTCCTCCAGGCTGAACAGCCCAAACTCACTCAGCCTGTATATATAAATATTAAGATGTGGATCTTAACCACTGATATCTGATATATGCTTGAGTTCGCAAAAGAAAAACAGAGGAACACCTGAGTTAAGAAGCTGAACTCATGAACAGGAATTTTGGTTACTTTGAGCTAATACCTCTAGTGACTAAGCAGTGCTCCATTGCTTTGACAGCTTGGATCATGCAGTCACTTGCCTGGGAAAGCCTTTAACAGAGGTTGCTGAAGCTTTTAAGAAATAGGAATCGTTAACCCAGTCCCTTTAGGATGAGAGAGGAAAGAGAAGTTACGTTTTGTGTTTGTTTGTATTTTTTTACTGTGTCCAGTTCTGAGCACCTCAGTTTAAGAAAGTTGTTGAGGTGCTTGAATGTGCCCAGAGAAGGGCACCAAGGCTGGTGAGGGGGCTGGAGCACAGCCCTGTGAGGAGAGGCTGAGGGAGCTGAGGGTGTGCAGCCTGCACAAGAAGAGTTTCAGGGTAGACCTTGTTGCTCTACCTGAAGGGAGGCTGTAGCCAGGTGGGGTTGGTCTCTTCTGTCAGGCACCCAGGGACAGAACAAGAGGACACAGCCTCAAGCTATGGCAGGGCAGGTTCAGTCTGGATGTTAGGAAGAAGGTGTTCAGGGCAAGAGTGATTGGCATTGGTATGGGCTGCGCAGGGAGGTGGTGGAATCCCCATCCCTGGAGGTGTTTAAGAGGAGGCTGCATGAGGCACTTGGTGCCATGGGTTAGTTAATTAGAAGGTGTTAGGTGATAGGTTGGACTTGATGATCTCAAAGGTCTTTTCCGACCTGGTTATATTACGACTCTGTGATTCTTTCCTGTAGGTCAATTTGAGGAATTGTCAACTTCTAGGAGCAAAGAGAAGGTCATGAAAACCAAGGTGACTTGAATGACCAAATCCAACACAGTGGTCCCTTAAGGCTTCTGCTGGTGGATGTTCACTTTTATCTTGAGTCTCTCCTGTGTTTCCTTTGTGTTTGCTGCCAGCTACCACAAAGCTTAGATCTTTCTTTGATGCATTTGGTTGTGGTTTTGAATCTCTGTCAGAGGGGCAACGTAGAACATATTTCTCCTTCATCTTGACAGTAGATACACGCAGGTGATGGTGAAGTGGCTATCTGAAGTTTAAGCAATACCCAGCAGTATCATAGGTTGGAAGGATCAGCTGATCCAACCTTTCTAGGTAATAGTCTGGTTGACATGATGTGGCCTAGCAGTCCATCAAGATGAGTCTTGAAACAGTCCAACCTAGGGGAGTCCACTGCTTCCCCTGGGAAAGTTTTTCCAGTGTTTAACTGTTCTCATTGTTAAAAATGTTCTTCTGGGGAAAAAGAAATAACGTAAGTGCTCATAAGTATTTTGAGGTTGTCACGATTTGTTTGGGTTTGGTTTGTTTGGATTTTTGTATCTTTTTAGTTTGGTGTCATTTTGCTTTTGGATTGGGTGCTGAGTTGTTTTGGTTTGGGGTGGGGTGTTTTGGAGCTTTGGCTTGGGGTTGAGTGCTGAGTACCTTTGCGTTGGAATTGAGTGCTGAGCTGCTTTGGGTTGGCATTCGTTACGGGGTTGCTTTGGGTTGGGGTTGGGTGCTGAGTTTCTTTGATTTGGAGTTGAATGCTGAGGTGCTTTGGGTTGGGGTTGGGTGCTGAGCTGCTTTGGGTTGGGGTTGGGTGCTGAGGTGCTTCGGTTCAGGGTTGGGTGCTGAGTTGCTTAGGGTTGGAGTTGGGTGCTGAGCTGCTTTGGGTTGGGTGCTGAGATGCTTTGGGTTGGAGTTGGGTGCTGAGTTGCTTTGGGTTGGGTTTGGGTGCTGAGGTGCTTTGGGTTGGAGTTGGGTGCTGAGGTGCTTTGGGTTGGGGTTGGGTGTTGAGTTACTTTGGTTCAGGGTTGGGTGCTGAGGTGCTTTGTTTTGGGGTTGGGTGCTGAGTTCCTTTGGGGTGATGTTGGGTGCTGAGAAGCTTTGGGTTGGGGTTGGATGCTGAGGTGCTTTGGGTTGGGGTTGGGTGCTGAGGTGCTTTGGGTTGGGGTTGGGTGCTGAACTGCTTTGGGTTGGGGGTTGGGGGTTGGGGGGCTTGGGGTTG
>VWZE01004441.1:13655-32884 GCA_013396675.1 Eubucco bourcierii
CGGCGGCCGCGCCACACCATGGCAAAACTTGTCGACCGCGTTTCTGAGGGAGGAGGAGGAAGAGGAGGAAGGAGGAGCCGGAGGCAGGGCCGGGGCGGAGTCGCTGTGGGACGGCGGGAAAGGCGGAATGGGGAACTGGCAGCCTGTGCGGCTTGCCTGGAGATAGGTAACGACGGTGCGGGAAGAGCGGCGGAGCTCGGGGTCCTCGGAGCGGGCGAATGAAGCGAGTGCTCCCCGCTGGCGCCCGCACGCTGCGCTCCTTCCCGACGCGCTCCTCACACGGCGGCGGCTGCTAGTCTCCGCCTGGGGAATCGGGGAATTGGAGACTCGTTTCGGTGCAAAGCACCTCCACGATCATCCGCTCCAGTCGCTACCCAACTCTTCCAAATCTGGTGCTAAACCTTAGCACCACATCTCTGCCTCCTAAAACACCTCTGGGGATGGAGATTCAAACAGTTTTGGGCTGCATGAGCACACTGCTGACTCGTGTTGAGCTTCTCACCGATCAATACACTCAGGCCTCTTTCTTCAGGGCTACTCTCAACCCGCTCTGCAGCCAGAGTTGTTGGTTGGAACTGGATGATCTTTGAGGTCCTTTCCAACCTTACCATTCTATGATTCTAAGAGGTTGTGGATGCCCAGTCTATGGAAGAAGCATTCAAGGCTGGGTTGGATGGGGCTTTGAACAACCTGATCTAGTAGAATGTGTCCCCGCCTATAATGGTTTTTGCGTTGATAAAAGCAAATCAAATAAACCAGCTATGTTTCTCTGTAGCTTCCCCTTCAAACCCAGTTGTGAATTACTGCACTAAAAACACATTTAGATTCTTTTGCCTACTTTACTACTTTCTGGATGCCATCACGTTAAATGTTTTCTATACATCTTAATGCAGGGGAGAAGTCCAAAACTCATTGTGTAGTCTGCCTTCTACAATGAGTTCCCAGGCTCCAGTGGGTATTTTAAATGCTATACTGTAAATATTGACTTTAAAACAAAGTCAGATAAAAGCAGCATAAAAGTAGATAAAAGTGAAGGACAGATGAGAAAAGGTCATCTTCTGCCACCCTCTGAACAGCCCCCTTAAAATGTGGAAGAGCCTCTCTGTGCACCATGGTACCTGATCCTCAGCATAACACATGATGGACTACCCATTTAAGTACTTCCAAGTGTCCATATTCCAGCCATATAGAGAGTATTTGCTAGGAGGGAATGTGGAGAAAGTAGTTACATGCAAACAAAGAACCGTTTAGCCAAAGCAGGCTATTTAAATACTGGTTTGCATGGCAGCACCCACTATAGAGGCACCTGCAGTTGTCACTCAGGATGCAGAAATAAGAAGCTTTGTGGATGAGGTGGAGAGGAAGGAATTCAAAGGAGACAAAAAGCTGGAATTACGTTAAATATCAGCAAAACTGAAATGCTGGCTTCCGAAAACACGAGTGAATAAAGATCTCTTGTGCAGCAAGCTCCTGAAAGACATGAATTTTTGTGTGCCACTGCTGACCCTGCATTTGGTTCTTTTCACTTGCTCCCAACAGTTTAAGTTCTGAAGCACTTGGTTTGTAAAAAGCTCTTAAGATGCTCTCTTGGACTGTGGACAACAGATTTGAAATAACTGTGCTGATTCTCCTGTGCTAAATTAGAGTGAATAAAATTGCCTACTGTTGCAGCAGAGATGTGCAGCTATTACACTGTTACATTATGAACCACCTAATATCTTCTGCTATTTTATGCAATTTGTTGCTTTGTTTCTCTTTTTCCTGTTAACTTGTCACTTCATTTTGTACTTTCACAGGCATTCTCTTTCCAAGTATTTTCACAGCCTTCATGTCAGCTATTACTCTTTATATTGCTCTATTAGAAGTAGGGGTTACAACATCTTTAGTTTAATTTGCCAGCAGCTGTGCCTCAAATACTTCTCAGTGTGCCTTTTCCATTGCTGAATTTCTGCCTATTTTCTTTACCTCTTTCCATATTGCATCTAAGTTTGTTTTACTAACCCCTAATAGCCTTCCTATTACTGACTTGGCAAGTAGGATCTCACAAGCTGCTCAGGTGAGGTTCATCTGAATTCCAAGTACTTTTCAACTTCCAGCTTCTGTATTAAGCCTGAATTATTTTGCAACAACTGTGCCCAGAATAGTTCCTGACCTTGTTCATCATCCAGTGAGAGCATCATTAGCAATGTCTGAGTTCAGGACTTCTGACTTCTAAACTACATGATGAAATTCAGAACAATAAGTTCTGTCTTGGGCTCATCATGACCGTTTTAATCAGACTATAACTTTCTGAGCAGAACAGATGTGTGCTGAAGGAATTATTGGCTAGTTGGAATAGGTATCAGGTACAGCAGATCCATCAGTTTATGGCAACCACCTTGTTGATGCTCAGTAAAACCACAGGACAGGATCACCATCTCTCTGAAGCGGCCTTATAAAGGCAAAGCTTAACTGACACTAGTTTTGAGTGAACAAATACCACTGTAAATTATAATTCTGGGCTCTACTGCTGTGAATGTACAGAGCTGGATAAACATTAAAATCAGTCCTTGCCCCTGAGCTATTTTCACTGCTGCCCTCCCCCCACCCCTCAGCAATCTCAATCTCTAATTTGGGGGCCATTGTAATCACAACTAAGGGCTTTGCTCCCATCTTCCTGCCACCACGTTTCTCTCAGACCTGTCAGGCATTTTAAGTAGCATGCACTTTCCCACACTTCTCAATGAATGCTGACATACCTAACGTAAAAGGATTACTTTCTGCTGAGAGGAATTGTAATCCTCTTTTCCTGCTCTGCAAATCCTCTGGTAAGTGAAAAAGAAAGGCCAAGATCTGTTCTGCTGTGCAGGGCAAATCACCATCTCAGAAGGTATAGAAGAAAACAACGGAGCTAAGATTTACTTGTGGTCACGCTTGTCCAGAAGCTGTGTCCCTGACTATTAACTCAGTGGCATCTTCCGTCACTATTTTTGGTGGTTTGATATTTTCTGTTTTAGTTTCTAATGGCTGTGTGAATACACACACAATTGCTATATGAATGGCCTTCAAGACAAAACACTTCTCTCTCTAAGGTAGCTACAAAGAGCTACAGATACTGATTTGCCTTAACTTCCACCCAGTTGTCAATGTTACCTGTTCTGTCAACAGGAATAGCAGAAAGCTCCCTCCCTGGAGGTGTTCAAGGTCAGGTTGGACGAGGCCTTGAGTGACCTGTACTAGTGGGAGGTGTCCCTGCCTATGGCAGGGGGTTGGAACTGGATGATCCTTGAGGTCCCTTCCAACCTTACCGTTCTATGATTCTATGAAAGCTACTTTTTGACTTACAGGCTAAAACTAGTGGGTTTTCAAACTACTTAAGGTCTCGTTGGAGTGTTTTCAGAAACCAGCACCAAAGATACTGGTGGTGGTGATGAAGGTTTGGATTCTGAGGGTGGAGTGGCAGTGATACCCAACACAATAACAATAGAACAAATGTCCCTGCTACCTTGATTGCCACCCACCCATCTCAAAAGCTTTCCTCACACTCAGTGGGTGTTCCATTACACTTATTACACAGCAAGTACTTACAAGATGGAAGAACTCCAGCTTCCAGCTATATCACAGGAGGTATTTGTCTTTCCAGTACTCTACTGCTGCAGTGAAAAATCTACACTCTGAATTTGTGAGAAGATCATAGACTCATAGAATCATAGAATGGTAAGGCTGGAAGGGACCTCAAGGATCATCTAGTTCCAACCCCCTGCCATAGGCAGGGACACTTCCCACTAGTACAGCTTGTTCAAGGCCTCATCCAATGTGGCCTTGAACACCTCCAGGGAGGGAGCATCCACAACCTCCCTGGGCAACCTGTTACAGTGCCTCACCACCCTCACTGTAAAGAACTTCTTCCTAACATCCAGTCTAAATCTCCCCTCTGCCAGTTCAAACCCATTGCCCCTTGTCCTGTCATTGCAGGACCTTGTCAATAGTCCCTCCCCAGCCTTCCTGTAGGCCCCCTTCAGATACTGGAAGGCTGCTATCAGGTCTCCTGGGAAGCCTTCTCTTCTCCAAGCTGAAGAGCCTCCACTCTCTCAGCCTGTTCCTTGGCATCCTCTTGTTGATCTAATTCTACAAGTCTCAGGTCAAAGTAAACAGCCACATCCTTTGCTAATTCGCCCTGAAGTGCCTTTTTGATATTTGGAGGTGGTGTGTGTGTTTTTATTAATTCTTACCTAGATTTCAGCCCACTCCAATCAAAGGCTGCTTCCAAATTGCCTGTAAAGGGGCTCTGTTAGGTTTTAGCTTATTCATCCTTGAGTAAATTCTGCAGCATCAGCAGGGAGGGACCATTTCAGTTGGATATGGGAAATGCTCTTTACCCCCCTATCTTCCCAACCATTCGTCTGGGCCAAATGAATCTGATTTTTTTCAGAGAAATGAGCTTTGGATTTTCTTTTCAGATAAAGCATTGTTTGTATCATGTGAGCTAGGATCATCTGACCTTTCTCCTCCTGCTTTCCATGGATAAAATAAAAACAACCAAAACCAAAAACACCCCAAACCAAAAACAACCAAACAAAAAAACCAACCAAAAAACAAACAACAAACACAAAAACCACAAACAAAACTAAACTAAAAACAAATAAACAAAACCCCCCATACAAGGCTAGGAACATATGCCAATATCCCTAATTAATCCATGTTCTTTAAGTGCTCTGCTTCCCAATTCTTTATCCTACATCATTTCTTTCTGAGGCTGCATTATCAGTTGTGTAAATCCTGCCTAAGGTTGTCATCAGTAGCAAACTCCAAACTCACTGAAGTTTGCCTAGCATAAATCTCCTCAAATATTCTGCTAAGTCTCTACACTTTGCCTGTCCACTTTGGCAACTGAAGCTGAGAACAGTCTGCTCTGTCTTTTCATACCCAACAAATTCTTTGCTTCCAAGCTCTTGTCTGAGGGTCATGCTTCATGAAAGGTCGTCCTGACATCCTTCCTGGCTTCTTGGGATGCTCCAGGCTGTTATTTTTGTTGCTTTTGGCAAGTTTGTTTACAATTTCAAGTATATCAGTTAACACTTGAGTTTTGCAAGTACTTCTACCTGGCATAAGAGATTCTACAACTCTGTCACCCAGTAATGGGTTTTCTCCTGGGCTCCTGGCTGTCCTTTAGAAATCATCTACCTGATTTAAGCAAGGGATTCAAAGCACAGAGAATGACAGCCTCTTTCATTTAGAAGAAAATGAAGGTATGTGTTAGGTTTTTCTTTGGTGCAGTCCAGTTTATTTACACTGTGCCTAAAGACCCTTTTCTGCAATTAAACAGGAAAAACAGTGTTTAAAGTACCTTACTTTAGTCTGAACCGTTCCAGTCTATCTACCCCATCCAGTTGCCTGCCCAAAACTAGAGTTTCCTTTCTGTATTTTAGCTTTTCTCCAGGCCATGTATCCTCACTGCTTTCTAGTTCTGAAATAATTTGACAACTCAGCCCAGTGTTTGCATTCAAATTCCTGGGAAAGGCTCCCTTCTTTCCTCTGAGATAATTTTTGCACTGGCATTTCATAAGGCCAGTGCTTTGGCAGGTGGTCTCCATTGTGTTAGCTGCTTTAATCCACAAAAGGCTTAATCACTTCTTTTCCATAGCACGCCTGGACTCCGGCGAGTGGACTCATCAGCTTCAATCCATATTAGACACACTTATTAGCAGCTAACAGCACATTTCAGCATCACATATGGTGTCATTTGCCCTGTGGGTTTGTCTGGGAATATCTCATCTCTACCCTAGTGATGAGGATATAGTGAAAGGGGAAAGGAAAACAGTTTTTTTGCTGCCCAGGTAGTTTAAATTTCAGGTGAAGGAGACACTGTCTCCATTCTGCCCCTTTCCTTCTTGTGACCCCCTTTGGAAGATCACAGAGGGAAATTATCTAAAGTAAGCAAGCTGCAACCTAGTATTATGCATGGCATTTGCACCTTAAATAGCACACAATGGACAGGTGTATCACTGATGTCTGGAGCCACAAGGGCAGAGGAAGCAAAGACAAAGTGTGAAGCACTGTGAGGTAGAAGCATCAGGTTTGCCTTCCTGTGACAGAGAACACTGTGCCCTCTGGATTCTCCCCCAAAGCCACATTATATAGTGCTTTTGTTTTCCACAGCTACTAAGTGGAAGTGCAATTAACTTATTACCAGGACTTGCTTATGGTGAGCCATTTGCTAAATCTTTGCAACAGGTGGAAAAGAGGCCAAGACGACATGCTGGAGTGGATTGGACAAAGCACAAACTGGAGCTGGGAAATCAGGGCACAGCAACAGAGGTTTGGAGGTGAGGAGGACTGGGAGATTGTGCTGGTTTGAGGCTAATTGGAATATTTTAATAGAGAAAATTATATTATAGGCTGTGAAAAGGAAACAATGGTGATGTCTGCTTCACTCATAGGCTTGCTGAGACGTTTAAGAATGAGTACTCAAAACATAGATAAGTCAGTCTCTGGGGCACAGCGTCTCAGTCTAGCAGCTTCTGGCTTTTTTCTCTCTCTCTGCTGAGTAACCTCACTAACCACTTTTCCTCAAACCCCCCTGGCTGATCCTCCAAGCTCACCTGGTGTGTAAGGCAAACCCTGGGGTAAGGTACAGGGGTGGGGAGAAGGTGGAAGGGTGGTTGGGAGCCCCTCCTGGGCTCTCTGATTTCTGGGAGGGGAGTTGTGTTTCTGTGTTCCCTTTAACTTGTATATTTCTACAACTATTCCTGTCTATAGTGTTTATCTCTGCTTGTACATTGTGCTGAGCTGTAAATAGAGCTTCAGTCCTTAACTTCCAGTTGGCTGAGTCTAGTCTGGGTCATTTTTAAAAGTGTGGGGGGTGGGGAACTCCCAAACCATCACAGAGATGGAAGCATAGAAGCAGAGAATAGGCTTCTGCAGCCTTTGCCTCCTCTTCTCTCTACCAGCCAGTGTGATATCTAAAGGGGATTCAATCTTAGTCTTGGGTGTGCTATCGCCTTTCTATCTTGCTATGTCAGCCAGCTGGAAACTCATGCTAGAGGCTGCACTGCCCTGTCTCAGAGGAGGTGGTGTGAAGTTCCCAGGAGCCCCAGCTTCCCCTGTTAGCAGGAGAGAGCAGTAAGCAGTTACTGACAACCTGCAATACTACACCATGGGCCACGGCACTCTTGTCCCAGGTCTCAAATGGCTTAGGTAATGCATTGCTTTTGCCCATTTGCCCGAGCTTTATCTTCTGGCAGTTGGGGCAGGCCTCAGTGGATGTCTCTGTATGAGAGAATATCTCTCAGAAAAAAGTGTTTTATTACTGGCTCACATTTAATTCTAGCAACTGAGACTAAGGTAACTGTACTCAGCTTTTCCTATACCTCCTAAGTTAACTTATGAGAGCACAAAGGTACTTATGTTAAGGTACCTCTACTCTTGTGGAAACAGAGTACTGTGTACAGTTCTGGAGCTCCCAGCACAGGAAGGACATGGAACTGTTGGAGCACGTCCAGAGGAGGCCACAAGGATGATCAGAGGGTTGCAGCAGCTCTGCTATGATGTGATGGTTTGGGAGTTCCCTGCCCCCTACACTTTGTAAAACAATCCAGACTAGAACTCAGCCAGCTGGAAGTTAAGGACTGAAGCTCTCTTTACAGCTCAGCACAATGTACAAGCAGAGACATACACAATAGACAGGAATAGTTACAGACATAGACAAGTTAAAGGGAATACAGAAACACAACTCCCCTCCCAAAAATCAGAGTCCCCAGGAGGGGCTCTCAACCACCCTTCCACCTTCTCCCCACCCCTGTACCTTACCCCAAGGTTTGCCTTACACACAAGGTGAATTAGGAGGATGGGCCAGGGGAGTTAGAAGAAAAGTGGTTAGTGAAGATTAATCAGCAGGGAGAAGCCAGAAGCTAGACCTCCCAAGATGCTGTGCCCCAGAGAGAGGCTGTGTTATCTAATGTTTTGAGTTCTTCTCTTAAACAGCAAGCCTATGAGTGAAGCAGGCATCACCATTGTTTCCTTTCACAGCCTATAGTGTAATTTTCTCTATTAAAATATTCCAATTAGCCTCAAATCAGCACATATGAGGGCAGGCTGAGAGAGCTGGGCCTCTGCAACCTGGAGAAGAGAAGGCTTCAAGGAGACCTTAGAGTAGCCTTCCAGGATCTGAAGGGGGCTACAGGAAGGCTGGGGAGGGACTATTGACAAGGTCTTGTAATGCCAGGACAATGGGCAATGGGTTTGAACTGGCAGAGGGGAGATTGAAACTGGGTGTTAGGAGGAAGTTGTTTGCAGTGAGGGTGGTGAGACACTGGCACAGGTTGCCCAGGGAGGTTGTGGCTGCTCCCTCCCTGGAGGTGTTCAAGGCCAGGTTGGAGGAGGCCTTGAGTGACCTGTACTAGTGGGAGGTGTCCCTGCCTATGGCAGGGGGTTGGAACTGAATGATCTTTGTGTCCCTTCCAACCTTACCATTCTATGATTCTATGAAAAGGTTATACACACTGCAGGCTAACGAAATCATGGTTCCATGACTTTTTGTGGTGTTCTAGCATCCTCTATTTCTTGTGTCTTCTGCTGAGCAGTTGTCACCCACAGTTTGAAAAATCAAATACATCCTACTGTCCAGAGAAGACACTATAAAGCATGCAATAAAAAGAAGGAAAATCTGCATATTCTAGGTGTGACATCATGTATGATCTCAAACCACTAACCTTTCCTTCACAGGAACTGAGAATGGGTGCTTAGGACAGAGGGAGCCTTCTGGTACTGCCAATCTCTTCTCAACACTCAATCATCCTCAGTGACCTCTCTGCCATATGCACATATATTATGATGAATGTATTTTTGAGCAGGTTCTAGCTGAGTCTAGCACAGAGAGGCACAGTCAGGAAGGAGAACAGCTTGAGGGCAATTAAAACACAAGCAGAAATCCAAAGAGAACTGTCATGTTTCCGTGGAGGTTAGCTCATGCTTTGCCTGCATGTTAGTGCATTACATACACCAGGTTAGTGAGAGAGCAGCAGCAAGACAACACTACTGACATGTTTAAACAAAGCCTACCAAGGCAATGCCTCAAGGCAACTGACAACACAGTTAAAAAACATATATGCAGGTTGATTGACAGTCCATAGAAAGACAGATCACTGTGTTTAGATTTTTTTCTGGGAAGCTCTTGTTACAAAAGTGGCAAATCCATCACCAAATCCACTAAATCACTCAGGAGAGAAGATGAGCTCTTTGCTAACATGCCACAGCAAACTGCAATCAGAGCCTGACTTTTTTTGTAGGGAAGCATGCCATGAGGAGGTTTGGCTGGTCTCCAGGACAGGCTCTGCACCTCCTCTGCTCAAAGAAAGCGAGGATCCAGGTGATGGCTGAAGAACAAATACTTGTGCCGCCTTTGTGGAATCCAAACATTTGGCTCACATCAAATATTTGTTCTCAAATATTACCTTCCTTGGAAACAGGCAGACACACAAAGAAGAGATAGAGAGAATAAAAGCATGGGGGAAAGTTTGTATGACCACTAGTTCTCTGCCTTTTCCTCCTTTCCAGCTTCAGTCCAATTGCAGCTTGGCTTGCCTTCCTCTGGGTAGCTGGCAGGGTACTCTCTCTCTTGGACGGCAGGATGGGAAGAAAGGGGAGGGTCTGACCTAGCCTGGCTGTTTTTTCCTTCCCTTCTCCACTGGTGACCTTCTCTCCCGCAGTAACTCATCAGCCCAATGCCCCTTTTCTCACATCTCTCTTTCTTCTTCTCTTTGTGGTAATTCTTTCATCATCAGGAGAGTAACTGATACAGCTGACCTGGGAAAATGGGACTTTGTCAGGCCGAGAAGAAGCCTGCAAAGTGGCGGTGGTGACAGCCACAGCAGCAGCACTTCTCTTTAAAATGACTTAGCACCAGCAAAACCGTGATTTGAGGAAACTCACAATTGTCAGATCTGTCTGCTGGAGTTGTCCTCACTTACAGGAGAGCCCATCAAGAGGGAAGATTCCTTCAAGATAACTGAAGGATGAGGTAACCATACATTTTCCCTCTGGTCGTTGCAGTGCTAAGGTGCACTTACAGCAGAGCTCGTTAAGCAGCAAGGGCACAGTGTGATCCTTAATGGCAAAGCTGTATCATGGTGTGCTGGTTTGAGGCTAATTGGAATATATTAATGGAGAAAATTAGATTATAGGCTCTGAAAAGCAAACACTGGTGATGTCTGCTTCACTCATAGGCTTGCTGAGATGTATAACACAAATATAGATAAGATACACACACAGAGTCTAGTCTCTGTCTCTCTGGCTGCTGGCTTGGTCTGGACCTCTCTGCTAACCTAGCTAACCACTTCCCTTCTAACCTCCCTGGCCAATCCTCCAAACTCACCTTGTGCATAAGGCAAACCTTGGGGAGAGGCAGAGGGGTGGAAAGAAGGTGGTTGGGAGCCCCTCCTGGGGACTCTGATTTCTGGGAGGGGAGTTGTGTTTCTGTATTACCTTTAACTTGTCTATGTCTGTAACTATTCCTGTCTATTGTGTATGTCTCTGCTTGTACATTGTGCTGAGCTATAAAGAGAGCTTCAGTCCTTAACTTCCAGCTGGCTGAGTCTAGTCTGGGGGATTTTCATTTGGGCTAGGTAACTCCCAAGCCATCACACATGGCTGCCTAAGACCTTTGGCACAGACCAAAGAAACAGGAGTTCCAGCTCTGCTGGAGCAGAAGAACCAGGTTGTGTGTGCAGTTTGCTGAATGTAGGGAACCAAAAAGTGTGAATAGCAGAATACTGAACAGATTGGGAGACAGGAAGATTTGTACTGGCCTAAATACAATGTTGCTAAAAGTAATGTTTCACTAGTATCTGGACAGAGATCCTTCTAGAGCCTCTCTGATTAGCCGTCTCTCGAGCTCACATACTCTAGCCACCATCTCCATCTTCCGTCTCATGCCTAGTTTTGAGTGATTTGCACTAGCTTGTTGAAGAGCACTTCTTCTTTTCAAGAAGCATCATATTTGGTGTGCTTTTGAAAGCTCAGAAGAAGGGATGGCACATCAAGGTTGCTACCGTCAGCTGCTGCATCTCCCAAGGGATGACTATTTTGCCAGCTAAGAGGCTAGAAAGAGGACTACCTTCAAGGCTCTTACTAGCAGGCTGTATCTCCATCCCACACAGAAGATTCCCACAAAAATCTTTTCCTATGATAAGTCACTCCAAACTGAGTTCTGTACCTGTACTGTGTTATAGACAAGTGTGAGCAAAATGTATTTGCTTGTCTGCTCTAGCAGGGAACTAACTACCTTGATCCAAACAAATAAACCATGTTTTGTAAAAAAACCTTTTGCTTCCTGCAGAATGCTGCATTGTTTGCCATCATTGTTTGGCAAACAAGAAAGGGCTTATCTCTCCTTCCCAGAAACTAGCACAGCTATAGAGCTCCAGAAACTCATCAGTCTTTACTAAGAAAAAGAAATAATATTGGTTTAACAGCACTTGCCAAGAAATTATCTGAACCTTCAGAAAGAGAGAAAGTGTAAAAATGAGTTCACTGGGTTCTGCCATTCTTTCCTGATTTTTAGTGTTCGGTTCCAATTCAAGGATCTTATCAGGTGCATTTTCAAAGGCAGACTGCAGCAACTTTTAGCATCAAGAGAATTACGATATTAGATATTTCTTGGCTAGCTGCAAAATTAGCATTTAGCCCACCAGGGGAAAAGCTACCATATTTTTGTTTGATTTATAATTAAAATTTAAGCAAGTATGTCTGGTTTCTGGCAGATAGAAGCAAAGCCATAGCTCTGACCCTAGTTACAGTTTTGTTTAACCCCCTTCAGAGAAACATAGCTACTGTGCATTAATATACAGCCTTTCACCACCAGACCTGTTAGCGTACATTATGGACTAATAACAATAATTAGACTGTCAAACAATTCAAACTGCTGAACAATACAAGCTCCTCTGAAATGTGAAGCACTATAGGTGCACTACTTTTCTTTATGCAGGCAGCTCAAAACCTCCTTTTGAGCAATCTGATGTTAAATAAATAATGGACCTGGTGGCCCCCTCCTCCAGAAGAAACCATAGGAGGGAACAGAGTGGGAAGAAATTCAGGAAGTTTTGCCTTGTGTAAACTGTGCCTAAGCTTTTGCCTGAGAGTGAAGTTGCTCATTTCATGGGCTGGCCTCTCTTGCCGTGCATGTGAATGAGGGTGTAACGGGACCCTGCACTTGAAGGAGGTTTTGGTGAGGGTCTCAGGCAGGCCAGGGGAGGATAAGTGAACTCTTCTCAGCATGGCTCTTGTGCTTGTGCTTCATTGGGCATGCAGAAAGGACAATCTCAAAGCAGAGCATCGCTACTGCAGCAATATATTTTCTCTGTGGGGGCTATGGGATTTGATGGCCATGCAGTGCATCCTTTTGGCCATGGCCCAAGCTCTATGGTAGAAAAAGGACCCTGTTTTTGCTTTAGTGTTAGCAACCTGCCCATTTCTAGAGCAGAGTGTTGTGCTCCTTTGTGCCCAGACCAACTGAGTTTATCTACATGACTGTTCTCACTAGCACATTTTGCTGTTTTAGACCCTCATTAACTAGAGCTGTGGGAGCTGGTGAAACTCAAAGTGACATGCAGTTTCAATATGGTAGAAGCTGAAGGATGGTAGATGTTTTTTTAATCCCATGCAGCCTATGGGATGACTCTGCCCTGGTCTCATGCAGGAGCACATGCAAGCTCTGCAAAGATGCTTTTGAGGATGGCAGCCTCCAGCAGCAATGCAGCCACAAGCAGGCAGAGACAGTAATGTCTTAAGCTAATTTCTGCCTTGGACACCACTATGCGATTGAGGACACCAGGAAGAGCAGAGGCAGGCAGAGACAACTGAGGATATCAAGGGACAGGAGATCAGAATCATAGAATAAGATCAGAATGCATTGGGCTGGGAGGGACCATGGAAGGTCATCTTATCCAATCCCCCAGAAGTGACCAGGGACATCCTGATCAGGTTGCTTAGAGCCGCATCAGGTTTGACCTCTCATGTCTCCAATCAATTCGTCCTCCTTGCACCTTGTGGGGTGACTGATATCAGATGCAAACCTGATCTTGCAGGTCAAATCCACACGTGAAGGTGTGGCACCAGTCCAAATTTCCCACAGACATTTCTTAACCTTTTTCCCACGAAACCTCCCTCTCAGGTACCCGCAGGTAAACCTACCCGCATCACGCAGGGGAAATTTTCCTGACGCCTGCTTTTGGATTTTGCTTCACCGCTTCGAGCCTCAGTCTCACCTGAGAAAAAGCCTGCGGGGAAGAGGAAGAAGACAGGGCAGAGGTCCAGGGGCTCTGCCGCTGGCTGCGGGATCCCGCGGAGCCCCCGCCCGGCTCCGCGCCCTGCAGGGGCGGGCGGTTGGGTGCTGCAACGGTGCCACCTCCTGGAGGACACCTGAAGAGCAGGGTCTGTCCCGTGTCCCGCGGGTGGATACGGTGGGCTGATAGCTCTCCTCGCTGCCTCCGCACTCCCGTGTGCGGAGAACCGGCCCGCGGGGGCTGTGCTCGGTGGATGCCGGGGAGCGTTTGGGGCTTGCTTATGCTAGAAACAGCAGCGAGTAGGCCCGGGGGGACATGGAAAACGCCCCAGAGGTGAGCTGGCTGGGTTCAGCAGCCTTGAACTACACAAACTCCTGCGAGCAAGCTCTCGGTCTGAGCCGCTCAGCCGAATGGCTGCACCGCTGAACCGCTCTGCTCCTCTTGCGCTGCCTGGGTTTGGCTACAAAGGGCCCCGCGAAGCTGGGGCAAACTAGGGCCAGGGCAGGCTGCCGAAGGCTAAGTTGTCACACCAGGAATCTGGCTAAGCCATTCCAGCTGCAGCTGAGAGCTTTGGTTAAGGAGAGAGGAGACCACCTGGCCTCTGGTCCCTGAGTTACTTCCCCCACCCTCTCTGAACTGCCTGTGTTGCCATGGCGATGCTGCCTCAAGTCATAGAATCATAGAACCATAGAATGGTAAGGTTGGAAGGGACTTCAAGGATCATCTAGTTCCAACCCCCTACCATAGGCAGGGACACCTCCCACTAGTACAGGTCACTCAAGGCCTCATCCAATCTGGCCTTGAACACATCCAGGGAGGGAGCATCCACAACCTCCCTGGGCAACCTGTGCCAGTGCCTCACCACCCTCACTGTAAAGAACTTCCTCCTAACATCCAGTCTAAATCTCCCCTTTGCCAGTTTAAGCCCATTGCCCCTTGTCCTGTCATTGCAGGACCTTGTAAATAATCCTTCCCCAGCCTTCCTGTAGGCCCCCTTCAGACACTGGAAGGCTACTATCAGGTCCCCTCGAAGCCTTCTCTTCTCCAGGCTGAAGAGCCCCAACTCTCTCAGCCTGTCCTCACAGCAGAGCTGCTGCAGCCCTCTGATCATCTTTGTGGCCCTCCTCTGGACCCGCTCCAACACTTCCATGTCCTTCCTGTGCTGAGGGTTCCAGAACTGCACACAGTACTCCAGGTGGGGTCTGACGAGAGCAGAGTAAAGGGGCAGAATCCCCTCCCTTGCCCTGCTGGCCACGCTTCTCTTGATGCAGCCTAGGACTCGGTTGGCTGTCTGGGCTGCATGTGCACACTGCAGGCTCATGTTGAGCTTTTCATCAACCCAGACTCCAAGGTCCTTTTCCTCAGGGCTGCTCTCCAGCCATTCACCACCCAGCCTGTATTTGTGCTTGGGATTGTGCCTACCCAGGTGCAGGACCTTACACTTGGCCTTATTGAATTTCATCAGGTTGGCCTGGGCCCAACTCTCCAGCCTGTCCAGGTCCCTCTGGATGGCATCCCTGCCCTCTAGCAAGTCGACTGTGCCACACAGCTTGGTGTCATCTGCAAACTTGCTGAGGGTGCACTCCATTCCTCTGTCCATGTCACTGACAAAGATGTTAAACAGCACTGGTCCCAGCACTGACCCCTGAGGGACACCACTTGTCACTGATCTCCAGGTGGACATTGTGCCCTTGATCACAACTCTCTGGGTTCGACCATCCAGCCAATTCCTTACCCAGCAGTGGTCCATCCATCAAGTCCATGTTTTTCCAGTTTGGCGACCAGGATGTCATGTGGGACAGAAGTCCTTCAGGGATGGCCAAAGCAGGCAAGATTTCACTCTGTATTTCCTAATGCTAAGTAACAATGATTACTATTAAGGCAGGAAAATAATGGGAGTCTAAAACAGTCCTAAAAAAAACCCAGCAAAACCCCTAGCAAACCAAAGAGACCTCTTAGTTCATTCTCTCTGCCCCCACAGAACTCAGAGAAATGGTGAGCAACAATTTGTCCTTTAGCACTCTGTACTGTACCCTGTGGGTCCAAGTTCTCCTCCTACTTATATTGGAATCAGGCAGCCAGTGGAGTTACACAGGTATAAAACTAGCATTATCAGTTCCTGGCATTCTAAATATTACTCAACTGTACTGCTGGGTCTCCTTTGTTTGCCTGTTAGAAGCAGCTGTTAAAATGGCACATGCATTTTGCCCTGGCACACTGGGTCGTGCAACGCCATGCTTTTGTCGGCTCTGATCTTTCTTTTTACTTTCATTATTTCCTTAGAGAAATGCAGGATTATTACCTCAATCTAGCCAGCTGGCCTGCTGGGCTTCCCTTTGCTACATCAGGGGTTTCTCTTCTTTCTAATCCTCTCTTTATGGATAATCCTTCCCTGTCTTCTAATGACACTTGGCCAAGGAGCGTATTTTGTTATTAGTACCTGTTGTTTAGAAATCCATTTTATTTGGTGTAGGTGTTGCTAATTGTTTTCTAATGAAAAATCTAACTGCAACCAATGCAGGTCAGGGTTATTGCTGGTCTTTGTGGCAATTAACCCTGTCTGTTCTGATCTATGTTTCTCCATGCACTGTTTGGTTTTTAAATATCAAACCTAATCCTGCTTTTGAAGGCACAAGGTAGAGGTTTCTGTGCACTTCCAGGGAGCATTTACTTCCCAGGAGTGATTTGAAAAAAAGGCAGAAGTTAGCATTTTGTCACCTGTGAAATGTTTGTACATGCAAATTCAGCGATGCCCTGGAATAAAATGTGTGGTACAAGTCTACAGCTTAGGACAAAAGATGGAGATCATTCTGTTTAACAGAAACCTGGGTAATCTCGAGGCAGGAAAGACTGTGTAGCTGCACACTCATAAAGGCTCAGGGTTCCTTTGTATCACACGTGCTATTTAGATGCAACATGTATCCTCTTTACACACAGAGAAAGAAGAATCAGCCCTGCTTTGAAGAATTTACAGTTTAAAATGACAAAGGCAGATCAACAGTACTAGAAAGACATAGAGCAACAGCTGTGCAATGTAACAAAAATACAAAGCTTGCTGGTTACCATTCCCTCCTCCTGCTTCTCTTCATCCCCTTAACCTGACCTTTTATCTCCTCAGTTGCCTTACATGCCCCTCAACAAGAGGAATTAAAGGGTGATGCCCCAGGCCACACACTGCCCACTATAGGTTTTCTGAATATTGAGGTGGGTACCAAGACTGGAGCCTTTAGGAGGAAAAGTGTGATGCAGGATACATCTCCTTGGTCAGAGATGCCCTCTCTGCCCATACTTTGGAGACTGGAGTTTTGCCTCCAATTCCAAATTGCTGGGGAAAGGTAGCATGCGAAGGGACCCACCTCTGCCACCACCCCTCTCTTTCTTAGGAAGTGAGAGGTGAAGTGGATGAAAGCTAACATGGGCCCAGGTGCACAGCAGTGCCCTGTTTGGGGAAAGCAGCAGCCAAAGCCCTGACCCTTCAGTTTGGAAACCCCAGGAGACTCTTGATGATGGAGGGACTAATAAATCTGACTTGTGGCTCTGCTGGGGCAGACTGTGGCTCATCTGAGGCTACACATCATTCCACTCCAAGGATCCAGAGTGCCCATTTGAATTAACTTCACCTTAAATGAGATTTGTTTTTAAAAACCTGTACCTGAATGTCTTCAAATGCTGAAGTATCCTTGGTTGCAATACCATAGCTCAGAACAGTCCTTAACTTCATGCTTTGCGTGCCATATACTGCATTAGCTGCTACAGCGTGGTGAGGGAGTTCAGCACTTCACGTAAACAAAGTAAAGCCAGGAGTGCTCCACTGTTGCTGCAGGTAACAGCTGGGACAAGCAAGGAAGAATTGATGTTGAGCAAAGAAAGGGAGGAAAGGGTCACATCTTAAAGGTCTGCATAGCTTTTGTTTGCTTGCTTCAATATCATTGCTGAATACTAATGTGATTTTATTCTGTCTCATCAGAGTCTAGACCTTTCTGAGTTTCTCTGACAGCCAAGGCATTATGGTGCATTACCAGGATGCTCTTCAGCTGACATCCCCATAATAAAAATATAAATGTCTTTATTATTTTTTCCAGTCACCATTGCCAGTTCTGCAGGGTGCCAGACTACAGTGTGTGACTGATGGCACCTGGCCAGTCCTGTAGAACCAAATTATTCAGTTGCTCGTTTAGGCTCAAAGCAAAAACAGGTTGGCATTAGCTTTTCAAGCTGGCGTCAGCAAAGGCTCCTTTCTTTGAGCAACCAGTGAACAGAAAGGGGAAGAAAAGAAGGGTAGGAGGACTGGGACAAGCCAGAAATAAAACCAAGCAGCCCAGAGAGCATCCCAACATGCTCAAGTTAATTTTCTGGTACCTCTCTGGAAAAGCAAGGGAGTGTGAAAAATGAGGCAACCTGGATAATACAACAGACCCAAGTCAGTGCTGTGGCAGAGTGGGTGAGAGTCTTTATCTTCTTCTATACAGCTCATGCTTTTTTGGCTCAGGTAGAGGCACAGCATCAGCACAGATCAAGGACCAGTTGAGCTGCATGCTCTCTGCACTGTCCACAGGGTAAAGGTTGTCCTCAGAAGCAAGACTACAGAGTGGTGACAGCCACATGGCTCCAGCCCAGCCAGTGCTGAGCCACCCTGCCAGGCTCAAGCACTGGCAAAGCTTCCTTCCTTGGGCTTGATGCCACACAACTGCAGGTGACTACTGGCTTCAGAATCTGAATGGCAATTGCAGACATAAGCTAATGACTCTGGTTGGCCTTAAGCTCATTTTCCCTAGAGTCGTCATGAGCATCTCTGCATCTATGAGTCAACTACAAGGATTTAAAAGGGTAGTGCAGCATACACTTGTTGGCCTGAATAAAACCCATGTGGAGTGGGAAGCACTTTTAAAGAAAAGCTTTCTTACAT
Organism: Eubucco bourcierii; assembly: GCA_013396675.1. Taxonomy (NCBI): domain Eukaryota; kingdom Metazoa; phylum Chordata; class Aves; order Piciformes; family Ramphastidae; genus Eubucco; species Eubucco bourcierii. The sequence goes on from VWZE01004441.1 coordinate 31,821, forward strand.
CTCTCCTTTCCTCACCATGATCAAACCACCTCTCTCAGTTCTCTGCCCATGTGTCTCTTCATTACTGGAAGCACTTTCTTCTCTTGCCTTCAAGCCCAGCTCATCTCATGACAGTTTCAGGGTAAGCTGTGGAAACCAGACAGTGATGCCTGCTGCTGGCATGCCCTCAGACCAGACAAACATCCTGTTTCAGCTTAACTGCTTCTAAAAGCAGAGGGCTTCAAAGGGCTTGTGGTTTTTTTCTTACAGTTCAGGCCTCTTCACTGAGCTCAGCTGCAGCCAGAGCATGTCTGACAGACACCTGGAGCTGTGGAAGCTCACTGAAGGGTAACCAGCTCATCTTTGATGCAGACAGGTGTTAGGGGACAAAGGCAAGGCAGCTCAGTGTAATAGGGGTGGAAAAATGCTAGTGCAGATAGCTAGAGCCAGAAAGCCACCCTAGGGCTTGGGGTTTGGTTTTATCTTTAAAGATCACTGAAACAGCAAAATCTGTAGACAGGAGTTGAGTTCATGCCTGGCTTGAACATACTTCTAGATCATTGGAAAGCTGTCTGCTTGGATGGTAATTTTGGCACATGATGCATCTCCTTCCTCACACCAGCAAAGCTACAGATAATTTGGTTACCTCATCTGACCAGCTGTACTTTTATGTTCATACACTAGTATGCTTCCATGAAAAATAAGCTGTTCATCTATACCAAGGCAGGATCTTGCTGGAAGGATATTGAAGCCTTTGGGGGTAGAATTTATTTTTTCATTGCTCGCTCTTTTTTTTTTTTTTTTTTTTCCCTTGGGGGGTGTGTGTTGAAGAACCTAGTTTAAAGCTATGATATGTTCTGCAAGATAGAACAGAGACTCTTCAAATCACATCATACCCTCACACAATCATAGAATGGTAAGGTTGGAAGGGACCTCAAAGACCATCCAGTTCCAACCCCCTGCCATAGGCAGGGACACCTCCCACTAATGCAGGTCACTCAAGGACTCATCCAGCCTGGCCTTGAACACCTCCAGGGAGGGAGCAGCCACAACCTCCCTGGGAAACCTGTGCCAGTGTCTCACCA
>VWZE01004441.1:58098-70457 GCA_013396675.1 Eubucco bourcierii
ACCTGTGCTAGTGGGAGGTGTCCCTGCCTATGGCAGGGGGTTAGAACTAGATGATCCTTGAGGTCACTTCCAACCTTACCATTCTATGATTCTATCTTCCTACTGCTGGTGTGTAGCATTTGTTAGGGAGTAGCAAGCTGGATCTGACAGCATGGAAGAGGATTTGTGCTGCGTTAAGTAGGGAAAATAAACAAGTGGTTCAGTACTCGGTGTTGCCTGCAAACATTGCCCTGCCAAGTTGTGCAGGAATGGGCAGAAGCTTTGACATGCAATTCTAAAAGGAAAATTGCCTTCAAAATTTAGAGGTGGCAGTAAGATAGCTCTTTATTTCCCCTTCCTCAGGAAAAAAAAAAAAAAAATCAAACGCAAAACTATCCTTGCTTTCCCCCACCACACCCCACAGAAAAAAAACAAAATGTGATTTTCCAGTCTTAACAGAGCTCTTTGTGACCTTTTCAGTAACCCATCAAAGTGGTTAAGTAGTACAGAAGGACTTGCTTGGTGCCTCACCAGAAAGCAGAGGCCACAGCACAGAGGATGCAGCACAAGAGTTGAAGCAGTCACCTGTGGTAAAGATGCTGCTCTGAGACAACATCTCAGCATCATCAGTGTCTCTCTGGTCTGTGGTGCAGAAGTTTAACTCCTAATTCTGTCATACCTTCCAGGAGTGATTTGGGGCACATGAGCCAGCAAACATCCCAGATGTTAGGATTTGTGTCCCAAATCATGCTGGCTGTCATGTTCGCTGTCATGCTGGCCACCTAGGCAGGGAACTGGGAGACCCAGACACTGGGAATTGCAGCTCCAGAGCAGCCTGTATGCTGACCACATGTAGACCAGGAGGCAGAGAGCTCAGACACATCTCCTGTGCCCTCACACTAGCAGCTCTCAGGCACTCTGCTAAAGAGCAATTCTCACTGCCACCCCAAATCCCCCACAGGAACTGTACTCTAGTTTTCAGATTAATAAACATGGTCCAGCAATGCTCCCTATCTTGCACCTGCACCAGAAGAATATAGTGGACAAAACAAATCTGAGTTGTGTTTCCTCCTCAGCAGGAAGATCAGAGTCCTGCTTGCAACCTCCTTGCATCTTGCCTGAACCGAATGGGATGCTCCTCTGCCACTTCCCTTCGTGTCAGAGGAAGAAACAGATTTGACTTCGTGCTCTAAGTCTGTGGGTAGTATAAGGGGCAGAGAAGTCCTGAAGGCTCAATCTGGTGTCCACAGGACTTTTTCCACCCTGTCTGGAGTCACTGAACATGGATGGAAAGAGCTCAGAGCACAGGGACCAAAGCCCAGGCTCCTCTTGCCCCTCCCCACACAGCCAAGCGCCTTACCAGGACGCAGAGTTTGGCTCCCTCTTGTGCTCTCTCCTTCCAACAAACTAATTTTGGAAATGAGATGCAGTGGAATATTTGTAACAGGTGGTCTAAGAGTGCCTCTAACCGAGGGCTGGGCCCTTCCCACTTGCTGATGAGAGCTTGAAACCATCCAGGTAGTGAAGTCAGCTTCTGTCTCTTTTGGGCTTGCTTTTGGACAGTGCACCAGGTTAGGGCAGAACCCTCCCCTGGTAGAGTAAACTCACTACAATATGGATTTTTGGGAAGTTAGGAAAAAATGAAACTGTATTTCTTATCATTTAAACTAAATATAACAGTATAATGAGACTAAACTACTACAGAAATCTAATAACTTTAAGAAGATGGGGAAGGGGTCACAGGCAGTCAAGCAGCAGCCGCCAAAACAGCACCAGGGGAAGATAGCAGCAGGCACGGCAGAAGCAGCCAGGGGCAGTACAAGCTGTGTTTCCAGACATAAAGCTCTTGATGCTCCAATGAAATTATATTAACTTATCCACTGTTGCCATTCTATGGCCTATCCCTAGAATGTTCACCTCTCCTCTCAGAGCTTCCACTTCTACATTTCTCTGTTCCAAATTTCCGTTTTAGGTCTGAGCTCAAATCCAGCTCCAACGGTCACGGACAGACCAAAAAACCAAAGCTGGATGGGACTGCCGAAAGGGTTTTCACAACTAATCTTTTTGCAGAAGACTATCAGCCTGTGGTGTATTTGCAGAGCCTGGCAGGGAAGCCACTTCAGGGCTGCCTACTTCAGCTGTCTGCTGGCAGAGGTTGGCATCTCGGCGAGCAGAAGCGGCACTGCGCAGCCCTGACATTGCTGCCGCCTTACAGAAGGTGTCATTGTCGCACCGCTCTGACCAGCTCCTTGCCCGCCTTCCGCTGCTTCCAGCCGCTTCAGGAGAGAAACCTTTTTGCTTTCTCATTCAGCTACAGCCTGCCCCACGTGAAGCTAGAGATTAAATATTTCTTCTTGCAGAGTTTACATACACATACAGACAAATAGACTCATAGAGTGGTAAGGTTGGAAGGGACCTCAAAGATCATCTAGTTCCAACCCCCTGCCATAGGCAGGGACACCTCCCACTAGTACAGCTCACTCAAGGCCTCGTCCAACCTGGCCTTGAACACCTCCAGGGAGGTTGTGGGGCACAGAAGCACACAACGTGAACTTTGATCATGTTGGGTGCTTCTGTGCCCCACAACCTCCCTGGGCAACCTGTGCCAGTGTCTCACCACCCTCACTGTAAAGAACTTCCTCCTAACATCCACTTTCAATCTCCCCTCTGCCAGTTTAAACCCATTCCTCCTCATCCTGTCATTCCAAGACCTTGTCAATAGCCCCTCCCCAGCCTTCCTGTAGCCCCCTTCAGATACTGGAAGGCTACTCTAAGGTCTCCTGGAAGCCTTCTCTTCTTCAGGCTGCAGAGCCCCAACTCTCTCAGCCTGTCCTCACAGCAGAGCTGCTGCAGCCCTCTCAGCATCTTCATGGCCTCCTCTGGACCCACTCCAACACTTCCATGTCCTTCCTGTGCTGAGGGCTCCAGACTGCACACAGGATTGCAGGTGGGGTCTCAGGAGAGCAGAGCAAAGGGGCACAATCCCCTCCCTTGCCCTGCTGCCCACACTGCTCTTGCTGCAGCCCAGCACACAGCTACTGTCTGAGCTGCACTCACACTGCAGCCTCATATTGAGCTTTTCATCACCCCAGACCCCCAGGTCCTTTTCCTCAGGGCTGCTCTCAGCCATTCCCCACCCAGCCTGGAGTTGTGCTTTGGATTGTGCCTACCCAGGTGCAGGGGCCTGCACTTGGCCTTGTTGAATTTCATGAATACCACAGGCTGCTTTTCTGCTTCCTTGCCTTGCAAAGAACCACAGAAACACTCAGTCTGGAAAAACCCCTCAGGATCACCAAGTCTAACTCTATAACCTTCACCCCAAGCACCACATCCAAATGACTTTTAAACACATCCAGGGTTGGTGATTCCACCACCTCCCAGGGCAGCCCATTCCAGGAATGGAGCTCATAGGTGGGTGGAACTGAGAGACTCTTCTTCCACTTCCCAACAAGGAGCTAAGATGGATTTTATTTCTGCCTTTCTGTGAAAATCCCCAAGCCACTACCCAGACATCAGTTCACATTACTGCACACACATTGCTGCAGACAGGGTACTGCAGGTGAGGTTTCACCAGAGCAAAGTGTCAGAATCACCTCTCTGATCTGATCTCATCTTCATGATCTGGCTTGATGTGCAGGCTCAGAAGCAGATATATCAGTGCAGTGATGGGAATAATTGATTGAGGCTCTTTCTAGTCCCAACTCACAGCTGAAGTCAGCTCATAAAGCAGTTTCTTTCCTAAAGCATAGAATACTTTCAGCTTAGTTATTTGGATCCTTTTGCTGAGTGTGCAGTTTATGAAGCAGTTACAGCTTAAATAAATATTTGACTCAGATGCTTCTTCACAACTCTATGATGGGTACATGACAAATTCACAGTCCTCCTACTCACCAAGTCATGCCAATGTCTGAATAGTTTTGACTTTCCCCAGAGCCCCTGCAGCTGTCCCTGCCCAACAGCACACGTGTTCAGTTTGAATTTTGCTTATTTTGGCAGTCACTGGCTTGTCAACCACCAATTGATAACACAATGGATTCCCAAATGTTCCCTGTCTTGTCTATTTACAGCTTCCCTGTGACACCACATGGCAGCTCCAGCTGGCTGGTCCCAGCTGTGCTCACGTGGGTGCTACAGATGTGGGGAAAGCAAAGTGGTTTGCCCAGGGTGAAGAGGACCTGATCCATGATGGTACAGGGAAAGCGAACCAGTCTCAAAAACATGTTCCCAGGTGCAGCATAATGCCCTCCACCTGCTTCAGGGTAGACAAGCCAGAACATGAGCAGAACCTTGCCTCAACCTCTGGCAACAGCAACATTGAAGAGCTCTATACTCAGAAGCAACCTGATTTCTTTTCCTACTGCAATTCAGTTGGAGCACATAGTATCTGGGATCAGAGCCCAGCACAGCAGTTAAAGTTGCTCAGAATTCCCTCTTACCAAAGATTGGGTGAACATAGCTCCAAGAGGTGGGGCTCTTCAGCCTGGAGAAGAGAAGACTTCCAGGAGACCTTATAGCAGCCTTCCAGGATCTGAAGGGGGCTACAGGAAGGCTGGGGAGAAGTTATTTACAAGGTCTTGCAATGACAGGACAAGGGGCAATGGTTTTAAACTGGCAGAGGGGAGATCGAAACTGGATGTTAGGAGGAAGCTGTTTACAGTGAGGGTGGTGAGACACTGGCACAGGTTGCCCAGGGAGGTTGTGGAGCACAGAAGCACCGAACGTGATCTTTGATCACGTTCGGTGCTTCTGCGCTCCACAACCTCCCTGCAGGTATTCAAAGCCAGGTTGGACAAGGCCTTGAGTGACCTGTACTAGGGGATTGGAACTAGATGATCTTTGAGGTCCCTTCAACCTTACCATTCTATGAATCTGGCAACAGCAGCACCTGTACAACAGCTCCTCGGGCTCACACAACTGCTCCTATCATTGAGCAGTGACTTCAGCCTAACATCATCAACCCAGCAGGCAGGAGATTTGCTTGCTCTTGTCAAACACCCCCAGACAAGCCTACGGTGTTTTTGGAGGAACTGCCCCAGATCAAATGCTCACACTGCAGTCAGGAGCTTTGGACGGGATGTTGGCTCTGGGGACTGAGACAGATGCGAGGGCAGAAGTCTCTATTCCCATTAGCATCTGTCCTAAGTGAGTGTGCACTCTCATCATAAAGCCCGAAAACTAAATCCATGGGGAAACGTTCACCAAAGGCCGAGCAGATAATCCTATCAGTCCACTTAAACGGGAATCTGAGCCGAAAATGTAAATCACCCGGGGGCAGCGGACCGGGGATGACAGAGGAGCCTCTCACCGATGCATTATGCCCTGCAGTCCCTTGAGGTCGCTCAGGCAGTCCCGATGCAATAAACTGATTCTCCAGGCCTGGATTTCACCACTAGATGTCAATGGTGTCTGAACTTTTGAAAGGATATTGCCAAGAGCGTGTTAGCCGCTGAAAAAGTTCTAGTTGGCAGCAGCTTTTGCTGCAACCAACCGTAGCCATCCCAGCCCTTTGCTTGGTCAAAACGGTGATGTGCTCAGTGCAGAGACACCCCCCAAGGGTCCTGCCCGCCTTTAGTAACTCATGACTAACGAAACTCAGGCAGTTTCTTTTCTATTTATTTCTGAGAAATGATGCCCAGATTTGCCACGTTACTCTGCCTTGATGCCCGCTGAAAACATTAACACTTAACCAAAGCATTTTCTCATCCATACTTTTGTAAAGTAAGAACAAGTTTCCTGGAGTCACTCAGATTGCTCTGAAGACTAAAACAAGTTAGCAAACCGCCCAGAATTCAATTTGCTTGCCTAGAGTACATGATATTCTTCAACAGAATCTCTCATTAAAAGGAAAGTGATTTATCTCACTTAGAATGGAGATAAATCTCATTAAAGAAGCACTAAACAAGGGTGTCAATGCATTTCAGGTGAGCATTTTCTTCTTATTTTCCCCTGACAGTCCTCCTCTGCTGTGTCTCTGCTATGTTGAACCTATTCATTCCCATTTCTGTTTTAAGCCTCTCTGCTAGCTCCTACAATCGCATTGTCTTCTATCCAGCCTTAAAAAAGTGGCCCCCAGTCAAAAATGTGCTCTAAAGCTGGAGCACATAGCAAGGTCAATGCTGGCAGCAAATATCAGCCACATTTTTGATTCTTGTGTGACAGGGCACCCAAAACACAGCAGCTGTGCCTGGTTCTCTGCTGCTGCTGCACCATGCCTAGAAGCACTGGCTGTAGCTCTCTCAAGGGGCATCTTGCCACTCAGGTTCAATGGGTGAGTTATACCAGTGCCATTTCTCCCATTTAAGTAATGTTCCCTTCTAACTGATGTTCCTGCAGAAGTAGCTCCTCACTCAGCAAGGTCAATAGCAAGAATTTCCTTTCCATTTTCAAGTTGTTTTGTGTGTGTGTGTGTTTGCTGCTTTTGCACTACCATTTCCCTTCTGTCTAATCACTCCTGCTTACAAAGAGGTTCTTTGCCATCACTAAACATTTGTGCTGTATAACTTTACCTGGAACAGTTGTTCTGAATCAGCTCTTCCTGCCACTACTGACAGAAGAGAACTCACACTGGTGACAGCAAGACAAAGAGCTACAAGTTTTAGAAGCCCTTACAACTTTCTGCAAGAAAATCTGTTCAAAGGACCAGGCAACCTATAACCTTTCTCCTCACACAAAGCACCTCTAAAGATCCACCAGTTCAAGGCAGCCTACCCCAGTGACTGCCCTTCGGTGTGGTTTAGCTCCTCTGGTTCTACTTAAAGACATTGTCATGTCTCACTCCTGTACTTATCTAAACCTATACCACTGAATACACATTTTCATGCTAAAAGTAAACTAAGTTTGAGATTCCAATCCAGTTTTATTTTAAGCTATGCTGATTCACCATTTCTTAGCACCTTCAGAAATGTTCTTGCTCCTTACTACAGAGCTGAGAGCTGAAACAGAGAGGAACTAAAGGCACCAGCACTGTGAAGAGCACTGAAGCCAACCCACAAAGATCTGCTAGAACAGAGTCCTCCTTACATAAAAACCCAGCACCAGCTTCCTCTCCCTGAAGATTAACTACTTCAACAGACAAGTGTCCAGGTGCTATCTATCTGACCCACACAGAGAACAAAAAGAGCTTTCCCCCACCTGCTGGGCCTATTTAACTTTCTGAGTGGCTTTTCTCTTTCCTGATCCCCGAAGGAGATGTTTTCCTGGGTTTTAAATACCTGATTGCTTTGAGAATGTTGTTTTTCTCAGTTGGGAAGTAAGAACAAAGATTGCCTCTGCTCTGAGAATTCTACCTGGGGAAAGTGGGACACAGAAAGGGCCAGCAGCACCCTTCAAAGCAAAGGAAACTTTCCAAGGCTTGCAAGAATATGCCCCTTGCCCTCCTCTGGTCGTCTGCCTGAGATAGGAAAGGGACAGAAGGAAAGAGTCTGCAGTCCAACAGGTTTGCGAAGACCTTGCTGCTTCTGCAATGAAGTGGCAGTGGAGGCCTCCTGGGGAGACAACAAGCTGCAACTGTTTGCTACGGCAAGGGACAGCCAAAATTAAACTTGTGCAGACTGTATCACTGCCTATTTTTCACCTCTTAAAGGCTTTGACACCAGGCCGCTGCTCCTGCTCCCCTTGCTAGGCTTCCCAGACTTTCAAAAGGCTCTTGTGAAATCCACTGACTTTCTTCCAGACAAGAGAGATTGCAGAACTCTCTCATTGCTTTAAAAATTATTCATTTGATCTACTTTTGCAGGCCTCCTCAATTCTCCAGATTGTAACTGCACTGCACGATCGTTTTACCTCGTGCAGCCACAGGTTTGCCACAGCGCAACCATGGCACAATTGCTGCCCATTGTAGGTACAGAGGTCCATGGCACAACTGCTGGGTGTGAACTGCTGACCGCTGTAGGTACAGAGGTAGATAGAGCCAGAGGAAGACTTACCTTTTTTGGGCCTCGCTGTGGAGCGTGGCTGCCAGCCCCATGGCAGAAGGGGCCAGGACTCCAGGGCAGATGAAATCCTGCTGGGATTGGAAACTCAGCAAATATTCAGGACGTTTGCTCTGCAGGTCCGATGTGTTTTTACCCCACTGCATAGCACAGAACATGCAGCCCATTCCCTCTCTGCCAGATGGCACTGCCGGCTCTAGAGCAAACTGCCCTCACCTGCTGGGCCCAGCGCAAACTGCCCTGATCTGCTGGGCCCAGAGCAAACTGCCCTCACCTGCTGGGCCCAGAGCAAACTGCCCTGATCTGCTGGGCCCAGAGCAAACTGCCCTGACCTGCTGGGCCCAGAGCAAACTGCCCTTACCTGCTGCCTCTTTGCCTTCACACAGCCCCTTCAGGGAGGGCTCATCACAGGCCTCACTAATAATTTTTATTAAAATACAGGGAGTCCCTTAAGCAGCTGAAATTGAAAGCCTTTGCCAATAAAGCCTTTTGGTGAGAGGAATGGAGGAGTTCTTGTCTGAATAGTTCAGCAAGCCCCTCTGAAGGGACATCTGGAGTGCAGCAGCCTCTTCTCCTGGCTCTTGCAGCACACTGGACCTGTGAGGCAGCCACCCTCAGTTCTACACCTTCCCATCTGCCAATCATAAAGGTGTCATCGCTCTGGCTTGTTGTGACCATCTCTCGGCAAACCTGATGGACAGAAGGAAAGACCTTCAATGCTAAGTTAGCTGCTTGCACCCAGCCACATGTGGCTTGAACTAATCCGGGAACAGGTTAGAAGATACTCCCCAGCTGTCATGGAGAGCCATGATCTCAGGGACACTGATGAGCAGCTGTGCTGGTTTGAGGCTAATTGGAATATTTTAATAGAGAAATTTACACTGTAGGCTGTGAAAGGAAAACATCATAGGCTTGCTGAGATGTCTGGGAAAAGAACTCAAAACATCAGATAAGGCAGTCTCAGTTTGTCTCTCTCTGGGGCACAGAATCTTGGGCGGTCTAGCTTCTGGCTCCTCTTTGCAGATTAATCTTCGCTAACCATTTTCCTTCTAACTCCCCTGGCCAATCCTCCAAGCTCACCTTGCGTGTAAGGCAAACCTTGGGGTAAGGTATAGGTGTGGGGAGAAGGTGGAAGGGTGGTTGGGAGCCCCTCCTGGAGTCTCTGATTTCTGGGAGGGGAGTTGTGTTTCTGTATTACCTTTAACTTGTCTATGTCTGTAACTATTCCTGTCTATTGTGTGTATCTCTGCTTGTACATTGTGATAAGCTGTAAATAGAGCTTCAGTCCTTAACTTGCAGCAGGCTGAGTTCTACTCTGGGTCATTTTATGAAGTGGAGGGGGGCGGAGAACTCCCAAACCATCACAGCAGCCAGAAACATAAATTCTTCACCCTGCACAACTGGATCTGAAAAGGATGTCTGGCTGTGAGGTATCATTATACATCATTAAAGAGATGTGTCAACAATTTGGGAGTGTGGTGTTTTCAGTATTCCAGTTGCAGTCCTCCCTACCTGTACCATACTGCCACAAACATCCTGTTTAAGGAGTTTGTTTAAGGCTTAAGACCATTTAAGGTGTAGCTGTTTAAAGGCTCAAGTTCTGCCTGTTTGTAAAGCAGTTTGAGCAGACACCAAGTGGCACATACCAGCTGTAATTTCTGTGTGAAATAGCCAGGTTTGGCTTAGTCATTCCCAGGGTTTGCTCATGCAAGAGGTGGAGAGACAGGACAAACCTCAGCTGCATTACTGAGTACTCCTAGCCCATCATGGCTTCAGTGTTCCCTGCTGCAGACCCCTGAGGGAGAGAAAACCACACTGGCAGGGGTGCCTGATGATGTGGAAAAGCATTTGCCGTCCTCAGAAAGAGGATCACATGCTGGTAAGCAGGCTCTGGAGAATATGAAAACAGATCTAATCCTCCCCTTTCCCACAGGGACCTCTCATAGTGGCTCCAGGCCCCTCTTAGATTATGCCACGATGAGACACAGCTGAGATGCCACTAACATCATCTCTGCTTCTGAAACACCGGGGCCAGAGAGTGTCAGACACAGATGAGTAGCTCTAAATGGGATCATGTTCCTGAGCCTCTGCTTGACTCTGCATCCACCTCTCAAACACAGCAAGGGTTTGCACAACTCAGTGACTAAAAGCACAACGTTACAGTTAGGAACAAGAAGTACATGTGAGTACATGAACAAGAAGTACATGTGAGTACGTGAGAGTGGTGATCAAGGGCACAATGTTCACCTGCAGACCAGTGACAAGTGGTGTCCCTCAGGGGTCAGTGCCAGCACCAGTGCTGTTTAACATCTTTGCCAGTGACATGGACAGAGGAATCAGTGCACCCTCAGCAAGTGTGCAGATGGCACCAAGCTGTGTGGCACAGTCGACTTGCTAGAGGGCAGGGATCCATCCAGAGGGATCTGCACAGGCTGCAGAGGTGGGCCCAGGCCAATCTCATGAAATTCAACAAGACCAAGTGTAAGGTCCTGCACCTAGGTAGGCACAATGCCAAGCACAAATACAGTGCAGTTCTGGAGCCCCCAGCACAGGAAGGACATGGAAGTGTTGGAGTGGGTCCAGAGGAGGCCACCAAGATGCTCAGAGGGCTGCAGCAGCTGTGCTGTGAGGACAGGCTGAGAGAGTTGGGGCTCTGCAGCCTGGAGAAGAGAAGGCTTCCAGGACACCTTAGAGTAGCCTTCCAGGATCTGAAGGGGGCTACAGAAAGGCTGGGGAGGGACTATTGACAAGGTCCTGCAATGACAGGACAAGGGGCAATGGGTTTGAACTGAGAAAGGGAAGATTTAGACTGGATGTCAGGAGGAAGTTGTTTGCAGTGAGGGTGGTGAGGCACTGGCACAGGTTGCCCAGGGAGGTTGTGGATGCTCCCTCCCTGGAGGTGTTCAAGGCCAGGTTGGATGAGGCCTTGAGTAACCTGTACTAGTGGGAGGTGTCCCTGCCTATGGCAGGGGGTTGGAACTAGATGATCCTTGAGGTCCCTTCCAACCTTACCATTCTATGTGACAGTCATGAAGGTACACAGACCAGACATCATTAAGGTAGTTTTTTATATTTTTAAAAGCAATATTAAAAAACACTGAAAAATGCAAGATAAATGTAACAGTTGCTTCTACAAGTTTTACCCTTGTATTGCTTGGCCATTTTGACATATAAATTATTGCTTACTAGCTCTCATAAATACACAACACAATAATATGTACAGAGGCAGACACGCATGAAATATGAAGACATTGGCAACATTGATTCTGGTAAATCAGAGTATTTCATACATACCAGGTCTTGGAATGGTGGATAACTACTATCTGTAGTCCCTGAGAAGTTAGGTAGATACCTTGATTTGGAGGGGGTTGTATTTTATTACTTTCAATGCAAGCTGACAGCATTATGGCACTCAGAGAGAACAGAACAGGCAGGCGTTCTTACCTCAGCGCATCAACTTCATCCCAAGTAATTTAAAAGGATATTAAGATGACAATAAATAGACTATGCAAATAAATATTACTCTGCTGAAGTGTGCAGTATTTACATCTTTCTTTGTAATTTTACAGCAGCATGTCTTATCGTTTCTAATAGCATCTTTATTTTGCCACTGTTGAGCAAAAGCAATTTATTTCTGTCCGTGGTGGGGGGGCTAGAATCAAAAAGCTGCTAGGTGAATCAAAAAGCTGCTAGGTAAGTCAAATAAAAAAGCCAGGTGAATCAAAAAGTAGCTAGGTGAGTAAAAAAGCAGCTAGGTGAGTCTAAAAGCAGCTAGGAGAATCAAAAAGAAGCTAGGTGAGTCAAAAAGCTGTTGGTGAGTCAAAAAGAAGCTAGGTGAATCAAAAAGAAGCTAGGTGACTCAAAAAGAAGCTAGGTGAGTCAAATAAAAAAGCCAGGTGAATCAAAAAGAAGCTAGGAGAATCAAAAAGAAGCTAGGAGAATCAAAAAGAAGCTAGGAGAATCAAAAAGAAGCTAGGTGAGTCAAAAAGAAGCTAGGTGAGTCAAAAAGAAGCTAGGTGAGTAAAAAAAGCTGCTAGGTGAATCAAAAAGCTGCTAGGTGAGTCAAAAAGAAGCCAGGTGAATCAAAAAGCTGTTGCTGAGTAAAAAAGCAGCCAGGTGAATCAAAAAGCTCCTAGGTGAATCAAAAAGCTCCTAGGTGAATCAAAAAGCAGCTAGGTGAATCAAAAAGAAGTTAGGTGAATCAAAAAGCAGCTACGTGAATCAACAAGCTGCTAGGTGAATCAACAAGAAGTTAGGTGAATCAAAAAGCAGCTAGGTGAATCAAAAAGCAGCTAGGTGACTCAAAAAGCAGCTAGGTGACTCAAAAAGCAGCTAGGTGACTCAAAAAGAAGCTAGGTGACTCAAAAAGAAGCTAGGTGACTCAAAAAGAAGCTAGGTGACTCAAAAAGAAGCTAGGTGACTCAAAAAGAAGCTAGGTGACTCAAAAAG
>VWZE01004442.1:7858-21170 GCA_013396675.1 Eubucco bourcierii
TTTTTCCACCCCTCCCCATCTAAATCATCCACCAGCCTCTGCTCCTCAGAGTCATTTGCAAGGCAGAGAGAGAGAGAGGGAGGGCGGGCGAGGGAGCAGGGCGGGTGCGTGTGCGCCTTGATGTGCGGGGACTAAGTGCCTATGCAGTGGCAGCAGTCGCCGGCGAGCGCTGCTCGCCCATTAACCCTCCGGAGCAGACCTCGGGCTGACCTTTGGAGAGAAGAAGGGAACGGGGGGGACACACAAGCAGAATGACAATGAGCAGATTAGGGCACCGCCGTGGCTCCCTGCGAGGCCACCTCCGCTCTTTGCGACCACCGACCTGGCGCTGAGTGAGCTAAGCTGGCACCTTGCGTCTGGTGCTGAGGAGCGAGGAAAGAAAACAGGAGAGCAGAGGCGGCGGTTGCACGGAGGGCTGTGGTTTGCGAACAATGGAAGGTGATGACATTCTCCCCCCAAGTCTCTGCTGTTCAGAAATTAATTCTAGCTAGATGTCTGCAGGAAGGAATCGCTCCGCCTTATGTTTTGCCTGCAGGGGCAGTGGTGAGCTGTGTGGGTTTTTTTTATTAATGTCCTCAAGTTGCACCAGGGAAGGTTTAGGTTGGATATTAGGAAAAATTCTTTTAGAGAAAGAGTGGTCAGGCACTGGAACAGTTTGCCCAGTTTAGTGGAGTCAATCATCCCTGGAGGTGTTCAATAACTGTGCAGACGTGGCACTTTGGGACGAGGTTTAATGGCTGTGGTGGTGTTAGGTCCATGGTTGGACTCGGTGATCTTGGAGTTCTTTGCCAACCAAGACCATTGTATGACTTTTTTTTGATGGAGGTTCTACACACTGTGGCACTGAGAACCAGGACACCATGATGTTCCTTGAGGTCACTTCCAACCTTACCATTCTATGTCAGGGACTGCATGTGTACATAGAGCTAGGGAGATGGTCCACAGCCTTCAGCAATCATGGCTTCAATAGACAGTCATGTTCAGTAGATTAAAAAGTCCAAGTTGCAACTAAAATTAGCCCTTTTGCAGCCTGGAGATGTCCCCTCAGTCCCACACATCCCTCTTTTGGTGCTTCTTCCTCTTTGTATAAGAGCCCTCAGTGCAAGGACTTCTGGAGCATTTCTAGAGAGTGTCTTTGCATGAGCTCACATTGCAGAGATCTACTGGGTACTGGCTGTTCAATGTGCAGGGAGGAACAGCTCTGCCTGACTCACACCTTCATGTAGCTGATCTGACTATTTAATAAAGCCTGGCAGGCTCCTAAGCTTAGATGATGCACTTTGTACATCTGAAAGACCATTTAGGTCTCTTAAGGGAATGCAGTCTGCTTTGGCTCATGATCTCTGTGCCTCTGTATTTTATATTCAGTGTTTGATGGGTGACTGACTAGGAAAAAAATCAAACCAAAACAATAGCCACACTTTCTTATTTTAAATCTATCTTACCTGTCCTTTCAAATCCATTTGGGCTCATGAATGACCCTATAGTGGAGGAGCATCCTCAGTGTATCTGGAACTTGGTGCAGTAGCTATCAATTTGTCAGCTATCAATTATATCTGTTGAGGGCAAGGGAGCAAGACGTTTACTGGGCTCTTAGTTTAGCCAAAATGTACAACTAGATTGGTGCATGTTCCACCTTCATTTCTCTATCTGCAAAGCAGCAAGAGAAAGAGCCAAGCTTTTGCTTTACCCAAGGGCTACCTGTGAAATTCTTCCATAAGCTCCAACATTCAGGCAAGTACCAGAAGGAATAATCACATCTGATTGTAAGAAGCCTCGTTCCGTTATGCCTATTCTTGCTCTGGGTTTGCCAACCTTCTGGACCAAGTTTCAGCCACCAGTAACTGAGCTTTTCCCTGGAACTCACCTAGAAAAATCTCAGATCATTCCTGCACTCTGAATTCCCACTTCTGCTTTTTCCTCTGTTCTTTTTCTACCTTCATTCACTTTTTATTAATCCCTCTTTTTATTTTTTTTCCCCCTCTATACCCTTGCCTTCCTCACTTTTTATTTCAAACTCTGCTTTCTACTCTGGAAAGTCCCAAAGCATTTTCCAACCTGCATTTTTAAAGTCTGATTTCCCCCACAAGTGTGCATCTACAGGCAGAAGTTGAACAAATGGGATTATTCCCTCACCACTGAAATGCAGCCACTTCTGAGGTAGAACACTGCAACCACTCTATCTTCAGCTTGTGCCTTGGGTCTCTGGAGAGGGAATGAAGAATAACCTTTTCACCTGAAAGTACCTTTTTAGGTAAGCTGAATGTAACTTGGAATTAAGCCAGAATACCACAGCTAACTCTTCTTTACAAGCATAGCTTGAGCTTGTGACCAGAAATGTTAGAGCATTCCTTTGATGTGTCTCTCTTGGACCCCTAAATGAGAAGTGCAAAAGCTTCATTTATAATGGCAATTATTTTAACACACTTCTGTTCCAGTGGAGCTCATCATATTTGCAATGTTTTTTTAGTACCTCTGGGTAAAATCAAGTAAAGCTGTGTAGTGAAACCCCAAACAGGACTTCCTTCCCTCAGTATTCTGCACTGAGATATTATTCTTCTGATGACATGAGAGTATGCACACTCTACCCCCATCTGGTCTTTTGTTTTGCTGGTCATGGATTATTCATGCAAGTCATTTTATCTAAAACATTTAAATCTCAGTAAATCTACCTGTTCTTTTGTAGGTGCTGTGTGATGGCACTCAAGATGACCTGTTCCATAACCTTGCCTGCACTGAGGTCTGGAATTTCCTGGTTCCTCCTTCCAGCCCTTCTTGTGTATGAGCATCACATTGGCAGCTTTCAGTCTTCAGAGACCTCTCCAGTGAGCCAGGACTGCTTATAAATGGAGAGCAGCTTGGTCAGCTCCTCTGCCAGCTCTCTAAGCACTCTAGGATGGATCTGATCTAGTCCCATGGACTTGTGAGCATCCAAGTGGCTCAGCAAGTCACTTACTGATTGGTCCTGGATTGCAGGGGGACTGTACTGGTCTCTGGCTCCATCTGCCAGTTCAGGAGGCCAACCTGTCTCACTATTGAAGATTGAGGCAAAGGAGTTAAGTACCTCTGCCTTTTCCTCATCTCTTGTTACTATATTCCCTTCTGCATCCAATAAAGAGTGGAGGTTGTCCTTGCCCCTTCTTTTGCCAGTAATATATTTATAGAAACATTTTTTTATTCTCCTTTACAACAGCATCCAGTCTAAGTGCTAAATGGGCTTTTGCCTCTTAAATTTTTTTTCCCTACAAGACCTAGAAATATCCTTAAACTCTTCCTGGGATACCTCCCCTTTTTTCCAAAAGTGATACCCTCTTTTTTTACCTTAAGCCCTTTGCCCACCCAGCCTGCCTGTCTCCCTCATTGGCTCATCTTCCAGCACGTTGGCACAGCCTGTTCCTGTGCCTTCAAGAGTACTTTCTTGAAGCAGGCCCAGCCTGCCTGCATCCCTTTGTTTTTAAGAACTGTTTTCCAAGGAAACTTCCTGGTTAGTTCCTTAAATAAGCACAAAGTCTACCCTGCAGAAGTCCAGTGTGGAGGTTTTGTTAATGCCCCTCCTCATTTCACCATGCATTGAAAACTCTCTGATTTCATGGTCAGTGGACCCCAGGAAGCCTCCAACCACTACATCTCACACCAACCCTCCTCTGTTTTTTGAGCAGGAGGTCAATCAGAGCTACACTCCTGGTAGGCTCATGTAACAGCTGAGATAAGAAGTTGTCCTCCATACACTCTAGGAACCTTCTAGGTTCTTTTCTGCAGCGTTAGACTCCCAGCAGATGTCTGGAAGGCAAAAGTCTCCCACAAGAACAAGGGCAACTGATCTTGAGGCAGACTCCAGCTGCTTAAGGAATAATAAATCAAGCTCTTCTTCCTGGTTGGGTGCTCTATAACAGACTCCAACCAGGATGTCGGTCATGTTGGCCTTCCCCCTAATTCTTACCCATAGTGACTCAACCTGATCAACTCTAATCTCTACATCCATGACATCCAGATCATCCCTAATATAGAATCATAGAATGGTAAGGTTGGAAGGGACCTCAAGGATCATCTAGTTCCAACCCCCTGCCATAGGCAGGGACACCTCCCACTAGTACAGGGCACTCAAGGCCTCATCCATCCTGACCTTGAACACTTCCAGGGAGGGAGCAGCCACAACCTCCCTGGGCAACCTGTGCCAGTGTCTCACCACCCTCACTCTAAAGATCTTCCTCCTAACATCCAGTCTAAATAGGGCCACCCCTTCACCTTGTCTCTCCTGAGTCTGTAGCCATTGATCACAACACTCCAGTTGTGTGAGCCATCCCACCACATTTCTATGTTGGTGACAACATGATGGTTTGCTTTTTGTATCAAGGCTTCCAGCTCCTCTTGTTTATTACCCAGACTCTGTGTATTAGTGTACAGCAGATGGGCTGCTGGTTTTACCCCTGTCTCTGGTCTACCATCCTTAGCCTCCTGGGTTTGTTCTCTAGTGCTGCTGTGTTCGACCCCCTCCCCCTTCCAGCCTGGCTTAAAGTCCTTTCCACGATCCCTGCCAGCTTCTGTGCCAGGATCTTTCTCCCCCTCTGAAACAGATGTACCTTTCTATGCTCCCCCTCTGAGACAGATGTACTTTTCTATGCTCTGTACTATCTGGCTGAATCACATTAAGAGTGATGAATCACCAGATCATGGAGGGGAAATGAAAAAAAAAAAATAAATTAAAAGCAAATTTGTGAGATTCCACAATTCTGTCTGTAGTCTTATGGCTGAGTTTGTGCAGAGCCAAAGCAAAACGTGTTTAGACCTTGGTGTCTCAAATGCAATATGAAGCTTATCTCAAAGAGTCATGGGATACAGAGAAAAATGTTGTGGGGATCAGGTGCTAATTTTAGTTGGGATAAGAAGATCAGCCACATCATAGCAATCCAAATGGAAATTTTGCCTGTAGGATGGAAAACTCAGGATTCTGGATTTATATCTTAGGAAAGATCCTAGCATTGTTCCCTAACCTGGTTTCCATATTGCATATAAAGTGTGTCTGGGATATGTCCATTGGATGATCACTAGAATAAACTCATCCTTATTTACAGTATTGCCAAGGTTAGAAGATACCTCAAAGATCATCGAGTCCAAGCCATTACCACAGCCCTCAAGACCAGACCATGGCACCAAGCGCCATGTCCAAACCTGCCTTGAACACCTCCAGGGACGGTGACTCCACCACCTCCCTGGGCAGCCCATTCCAGCAGGCAATGACTCTCTCAGGCAACAACTTTCTCCTCACCTCCAGCCTAAACTTCCCCTGGCACAGCTTGAGACTGTGTCCTCTTGTTCTGGTGCTGCTTGCCTGAGAGAAGAAGGTAACCTCCCCCTGGCTACAACCACCCTTCAGGTAGCTGTAGACAGCAAGAAGGTCTCCCCTGAGTCTCCTCTTCTCCAGGCTAACCAATCCCAGCTCCCTCAGCCTCTCTCCATAGGGCTGTACTCCAGGCCTCTCCCCAGCCTCGTTGCCCTTCTCTGGACACACTCAAGCACCTCAATGTCCTTCTTCAATGGAGGGGCCCAGAACTGGACACAGGACTCAAGGTGTGGCCTAAGCAGTGCAGAGTNGTTGCGGCCAAAGTGCAGCACCTGGCACTTGGATTTATTGAATGCCATCCCCTTGGACTCTGCCCATCTGTGCAGGCGGGCGAGGTCCTGCTGCAGAGCCCTTCTGCCCTCCAACCCAGCAATATCAGCCCCCAGCTTGGTGTCAGCTGCAAGTTTGCTGGTGCCTGACTCGATGCCCTCGTCCAGATCATCACTGAAGATGTTACAGAGGATGGGGCCCAGCAGTGATCCCTGGGGCACACCACTAGTGCCTGGCCTCCAGCTGCATGTGGCACCGTTCACCACCACTCTCTGGGCTCGGCCCTCCAGCCAGTTCCTGACCCAGCACAGAGTGTTGGCATTCAAAGCCATTGTTGCCAAAGCCATGTGTTGCCTTTTAGCTCATTTTCCCTCCCCAGAGTGCAAGAAAATGCAGTCAACTGCTTTATAAACTCTCATAAATAAGATACCCAAACAGTAGCTGTGGTGTAAGAATCACAATCAAACTTGTTGGGGTATATTTTTTTTTTCCCCACTTTTATCAGAATAGAAGTGTGTTTACTACTGAGAAAGGACCAGGAACAGCAAAAGAAAATCTGTCATCAACAGAGAGAGCACCACTGGATGAGTCAACGATCCAAGGCATTATTTCTCCTTAGATCTGTCAGGCTTGCGCTTGTGTGTCTGTGTGCACATGCATAAATACATAGATATGCAAAAATATGTAATGGCTTGTCTGTTATGTGTTTGTATACATTTGAATCAGGTGTAAACACCAAAGCAGACAAGGGTGTGTTTGCATATTCAGGTACACCCATTTCTTTATCAACAGCCAGAAAGGCCTCCTTTGCAGCTCTGTTCGCTCTCCCGCGCTGACATGCATACAAACACATTATTCTCCTCCTGCTTCTCTTTGTCAGAACCCTTTAAAGAAACCTGGATTTTGGGCCCCCTTTCTGGCAGAAAACATAAACATATAGTGTTATATTTTTACTATTTTTTTTTTTCTGAAGAGGAATAATCAATGAAGAAAAATGGCTCCTTTTTTCTTTGCCTCTTTAGTGATAGCTCCTGTGGTGAGTGATTGGAGTTGTACTTGAAAAGTCAGCCAGTGACAACTACATGAGGTTCAACAACTCAGAGGGCAAGATCCTGGGTTGCATCAAGAGAAGTGTGGCCAGCTGGGCAAGGAAGGTGATTCTACCACTTTACTCTGCTCTTCTCAGACCCCACCTGCAGTACTGTGTGCAGTTCTGGAGCCCCCAGCACAAGAAGGACATGAAAGTGTTGGAGCAAGTCTAGAGGAGGCTACCAAGATGCTGAGAGGGCTGCAGCAGCTCTACTGTGAGGACAGGCTGAGAGGGTTGGGGCTCTGCAGCCTGGAGAAGAGAAGGTTTCCAGGAGAAATTGTAGCAGCCTTCCACTATCTGAAAGGGACTATAGGAAGGCTGGAAAGGGACTATTGACAAGGTCTTGCAATGCCAGGATGAGGACTGATGGGTTTAAACTGGCAGAGGGGAGATTGAAACTGGATGTTAGGAAGAAGTTGTTTCCAGTGAGGGTGGTGAGACACAGGCACAGGTTGCCCAGGGAGGTTGTGGAGCACAGAATCACTGAATGTGATCAAAGATCACATTGTGTGCTCCACAACCTCCCTAGAGGTGTTCAAGGCCAGGTTAAATGAGACCTTGAGTGACCTGTTCTAGTGGGAGGTGTTCCTACCTCTGGCAGGGGGTTGGAACTGGATGATCTTTGAGGTCCCTTCCAACCTAAACCATTCTGTGATTCATAAACCCAAACAGCATTATGCTGGATTGTTTTCCTGGTTATAGGCTACCTAAAGTGCAAGAATTCATATCCCTCACTGAACAATATCTATAGAGTTGCTGTGCAACAATTTCATCTTCAGATTAGTTAGAGGTAATTCTGTATTGGTTCATAAAGTCAATGGAGCAGAACACTGTCACAGGATAGCAGCCTCCCACTGCTACCTCACACAAGCAATGAAGCAAAACTAAAGCATATGTTACACCTTGTAATGTATTTCTCATTCTTGTATTCTTACACTATTTTCATTGTCATAATGATCCAGTATATCTTTATCTGCTCGGACTTTTTATATACGTTAGCTTCTCTCTGAGGTTTGCAAGTTAATAATTTAACCAACAGCCATGTACTATATATTATTTTTTCACCCAGAAGCACAGCCTTCGTGAGTTCCAGCCTGCAGGAGATAGTTCAGCTACAAGAGAAATGGCCTACATATGACAGCAAACTTGGGCTGTGATTCCGTGTGGCGTGTCTAATCCGCGCCGTGTTAGGTGAGCCTCAGTCGCGGCGCTCTTCTCAAATGAGTGCCTTCCACAGACTGCTTCTGACACGTGTGAGAGAGCTTTGTGGCACCTGAGGCTTGTGCTCATCAGGATTCTGGTGAAACAGCTTGTGAGCCTTGTAGGAAATGAGGAATAATAGGAGCTCCTCTCGGTGTTGACTGAAAAATGTAAGGACGACTTTTATAGCTAAAGTAATTGATGCATGTGGTGGTGAGGCACTGGCACAGGTTGCCCAGGGAGGTTGTGGTTGCTCCCTCCCTGGAGGTGTTCAAGGCCAGATTAGAGGAGGCCTTGAGTGAGCTGTACTAGTGGGAGGTGTCCCTACCTATGGCAGGGGGCTGGAAGTGGATGATCCTTGTGGTCCCTTCCAACCTTACTATTCTATGATTCTATGTTTTAGCCGTGTCATCTCTCTAAGACTTTGGACCAGTGCCTTGCTTTCAAAAGCACTGAGGATAATGCTAAACCATATCAGAATCAATGGGAATCAGCTGTCTAAAAGCCTTTAGGGATGTGATCCTTATTCGTTCTTTCTAGAAAAGTACTTTCATTAACATTGATAAATATTTGTTAGGGGAAAAAATGTATAAAAAATGGGGGGGAAAAAAAAAAAAGTAATTTTCCTGTCTTTTTTTTTCTATTTAGAAAACAGAAAGTAATTTTCCTGTCTATTTTTTTCTATTTAGAAAACAGAAAGTAATTTTCCTGTCTATTTTTTTTTTCTTTTGAAAAAAAAAGAAGTATTTTTCNTTTTCCTGTCTATTTTTTTCTATTTAGAAAACAGAAAGTAATTTTCCTGTCTATTTTTTTTTCTATTGAGAAAACAAGAAGTAATTTTCCTGTCTGTTATTTCCTCTTTAGAAAAAAATGAAGTAGTTTTCCTGTCTAATTTTTCTACTGAGAAAACAAGAAGTAATTTTCCTCTCTATTTTTTTTTTCTATTGAGTAAAAAGGAAGTAAATTTTCTGTTTATTTTTTCTGTTGGGAAAACAGGGAGTAATCTTCCTGTCTATTCTTTACATTGACAATAAGGGAAGTAATTTTCTTGTCTATTTTTTCTGTTGAGAAAAAAAAGGAGGTAATTTTCTTGTCTATTTTTTTTTTCTCTTGAGACAAAAGGAAGTAAATTTCCTTTTTGTTTTTTATACT
This sequence comes from Eubucco bourcierii, assembly GCA_013396675.1. Taxonomy (NCBI): domain Eukaryota; kingdom Metazoa; phylum Chordata; class Aves; order Piciformes; family Ramphastidae; genus Eubucco; species Eubucco bourcierii. Next base: position 16,912 of record VWZE01004442.1, read on the forward strand.
GAGAAAAAAAAAGGAAGGAATTTTCTTGTCTATTTTTTCCTATTGAGACAAAAGGAAGTAAATTTCCTGTCTATTTTTTATATTGAGAAACAGGGAAATAAATTTCTTGTCTATTTTTTCTATTGAGAAAAAAAGGAAGTAAATTTCCTCTCTATTTTTTCTATTGAGAAAAAAAAGGAAGGAATTTTCTTGTCTTTTCTTTTTTTTCTATTGAGACAAAAGGAAGTAAATTTCCTGTCTATTTTTTATATTGAGAATCAGGGAAGTCATTTTCTTGTCTATTTCTTTCTATTGAGAAAAAAAGGAAGCAAATTTCCTGTCTGTTTTTTTATTTTGAGAAAAAGGGAAGTAAATTTCCTATATATTTTTCACATTGAGAAAAAAGAAAATCATTTTCCTGTTTGTTTTTGCTGTTGAGAAAAAAAGGAAATCATTTCCCTGTCTATTTTTTTCTATTGAGAAAACAAGAAGTGATTTTCCTGCCTACTTTTTCTATTTAGAAAAAAAAGAAAGTAATTCTCCTGTCTATTTTTTCTATTTAGAAAAAAGAAGGTAAATTTCCTGGCTCTTTTTTTTTTTTTCTGTTTAAGCTGGAAATGTTGTTAGGATGCTTCATCTTGCTACATATTCATATTAATCGCTCTCCTAAGTTGCTCAAATGGGTGCTTCAAAAGCAGTATAACCAAGATAGAAGTTCACAGTCTCAAAGCAAAGTCAAAGTTGTAGTGTCTCAGTAAAGTTCCTTAAACATCATCACTTCTAGTGACAGTTTAAATCCCCTGCAGTATCTTACCTCTCCTTCAGCCACCAGTGCACAAGAGTACAAAACTTGCATCCACATCTCGCATCATATCTGTCAGCCCATGTTGGTATCTCACCTATCACAGTATCACAGTATCACCAAGGTTGGAAGTGACCTCAAAGCTCATCAAGTCCAACCNCAGGTAGTTGTAGACAGCAAGAAGGTCTCCCCTGAGCCTCCTCTTCTCCAGGCTAACCAATCCCAGCTCCCTCAGCCTCTCTCCATAGGGCTGTGCTCCAGGCCTCTCCCCAGCCTCGTTGCCCTTCTCTGGACACACTCAAGCACCTCAATGTCCTTCTTCAATGGAGGGGCCCAGAACTGGACACAGGACTCAAGGTGTGGCCTAAGCAGTGCAGAGTCCAGGGGGAGAATGAGCTCCCTGCTCCTGCTGGCCACACTATTGCTGATGCAGGCCAGGATGCCATTGGCCTTCTTGGCCACCTGGGCACACTGCTGGTTCATGTTCAAGTGGATGTCAATCAGCACCCCCAGATCCCTCAGCTTCTCAGGTGGCATTAAATGTTAGTACAGAGTTTGTTACATCAAACTCTTAGTGTACTCTCAATTTCTTCCATCAAGCTCTTGGTGTACTCTCAATTTCTTCATCAGTCAAGCAAGTTAAACTAGATGTATTCCTGAACTTTTAATGTAATTTATCTTTAATTCTGTGTCCTGCTGCTGTCACTGATGCATTCTTACTTCACAAATCTTTCCTGACTTCATCCTTAACTTCTTAAGAAGAAGAAAATTACAAAACTGGTTAAAAGAATATTTTAGCTAAAGAACAAGAGAAGCATCTATTCCAGACCCCAAGGTCTGTTTGACTGGAGTTTTCTCCCAAGAGAAGTAATGGAAGCCTTGATACTTGAATTATTTAAAATTTGAGTAGCAAAGAGTTGGAGAACCTTGTAGGGATCAATTCAGTATTGACAAGGGGATGGACTAGCTGAACTGGCAAGGCATTTTCATCTCTAAATTGAGTGATTCTACAACACAAAACCATAGCTTTAACGAGTAACTCCTCTCATCTGTGAGTACAATGGCAATAGCAGCAGATAATGCTGTCAGAATTAATCCTTTTGGCTTGAGTGGAAGTGGTCAGCCTGGGAAGTGGTCATAAGTCCTATGGTGTAAACTGAGTGACCTTTCTGGTTTGCTTTTTATACAGCACATTACACATGAGGATCCTCACCTGCAATCATTACTCTTGAGGAGGGGGAGGGAGAAGGCTAATTTAAAAATTGCTAACTTGTTGTAAGTTCCATTTTTATTTCAGGATCATAGGGGAAAGGAGGAGATAAAGTCTATGTCCAGTCTGAAAGTGCATGCCTATACTGTTCCAGAAGTTGAACCAGGGTTGTGACACATGGTGCTCAATAATCTGAGATGACCTCAGAATCAGTCCTTCTTTGCAGGTAGCTGTGGTCCAGATGATCTCCTGTGATTCTTTGCAAGCTAAATGATTCTATGACTGAATTATTTGGCTTTTTCCACATGGGAGCTCCACAGACAATCAGCATATATAGACCTTATAAATCAGCATATAATAGCCCCTCCCCAGCCTTGCTGGAGACCCCTTTCAGATACTGGAAGGCTACTATCGGGTCTCCTGGAAGCCTTCTCTTCTCCAGGCTGCAGAGCCCCAACTCTCTCAACCTGTCCTCATAGCAGAGCTGCTGCAGCCCTCTGAACATCTTTGTGGCTTCCTCTGGACTGGCTCAAACACTTCAATGTCCTTCCTGTGCTGAGGGCTTCAGAACTGCACACAGTAATAACCAAAACCATCCAAACACCCCAAAATTCAGGTTTTCCATTACAAGTGAGGATAGAAGGATCACCTTTTGCAGCTTCAGATAGTTGAATCTATGAGAGTTATTTGATGATCTCACCAGGTAACCCCAAATTACCTTCCCAGTGTTTCAGGATGTTGTTTTAACAGCCAGATGTTGTTATTCTGCAGCCTCTGTTGTATTCACAGAATCACAGAATGGTCTGGATAGGAAGGGACCTCACAAGGTCATATAGTCCAACCCCTCTGCAGTCACCAGGGACATCCCTAACTAGGTCAGGTTGTCCAGAGTCCTGTAGAGCCTTATTTCAATATCTCCAAGGATGGGTTTAAACTGACAGAAGGGAAATTTCAACTAGAGGTTAGGAAGAAGTTCCTTCCAGTGTGGGTGGTGAAACACTGGTGCAGGTTGGCCAGGGAGGTTGTGGATGCCCTTTCCCTAAAGATGTTCAAGGCCAGGTTGGATGAGACTTTTGAGAGACCTGTGGGAGGTGTCGCTGCCTATGGTAGGGGGTTGGAACGGGATGAGCTTTGAGGTCCCTTCCAATTTAGACTGTTCTGTGCTGTGGCCCCAACCACCTCCCTGGGCAACCTGTTGCACCATTCCACCACCCTCACGATAAAGAACCTGTTCCTAAATCTACTCTTCTCCAGTGTTGAAGTGAAATGGTCTCTGCAGTGCCAACACTTGAGGTTTTTAGCAACACGACATTTCCTCTTTTATTATAACTTGGTTTTAATGATATTAGTCAAAACCAGAAGTTTTTGGCATAGTGGATTGAATTCCAGTTCCTAAAGATATTTATATACTACAGACATTCAAAACTGGGGAAAAAAAAAAATACTTAGATCTGCTAATTGAAAATTTTCAGAATCACAGAAAGATCCAGGTTGGAAAAGTCCTTCAGCATCACCAAATCCAAACAATAACCCTACAAGGTTCACCCTACACCATAACCCCCAAGCAAATACATGGGTTTGAACTCAAGCTCCCTTTGAGGATGCTGTAATGAATATAAGTCATGATCCAGCATATTTTCCTCCTTTCCACTAACTCCCTTTTCCATAGGAACTCTGAATGGAATGTAAATAATCTTCTCTTTTTATTTTTTTTTTCTCTTGGTTAGTCTTTCTTATTTATATACACACTCTGGGGCAAATGACTTTGCTGTCACTGGAGGGACATCAAAAAGGAAAGCAGTTGCAAATTTCTTGCAGAGAGGAACTTCCTGGAATACTTTACTTGGCTTCCAGAAAATATTATTTTTTAAAAAAATAAAATTCTTTCCCAATTCCACTTGCTCCTTCAGGCAGGTGGAACTGAGAAATAGCTAATGGCTGCTTTCATAGTTAAAGAATTATCTAGAGTATTTTATCTTGTTTTATTAAAGTGTTCAGATCTGGGTTTTCAGACTAGTTTACTATTATCTGGACCTCAGCTTGATATTATTTGTATCACAGAATCATAGAACGGTTTAGGTTGAAAGGGACCTCAAAGATCATCCAGTTCCAACCTCCCAACATAGGCAGGGACACCTCCCACTAGAACAGGTTGCTCAAGATCTCCTCCAACCTGGCCTTGAACACCTTCAGGGAGGTTGTGGATCACAGAATGTGATTCCTCACAGGAACAGTGTGGCCAGCAGGACAAGGGAGGTTATTCTGCCC
>VWZE01004442.1:22312-44687 GCA_013396675.1 Eubucco bourcierii
GATCCTTGAGGTCCCTTCCAACCTTACCATTCTATGATTCTAACTACCAGACAGCTGAAGTTCCGTTTTGGTCCCTGAGATTACAGAGCAATTGAGCCAGACTCAGAGCTCTCTAAAGCACACTGTGACTCTGTCTGGTCTCAGAACAGTGTGAACATGAGAAGCCACAAAGGTGACCTGGAATTACCTTCCTCCTGCCGTCTCTAGGGTGGCAAGTTTTTGTCATCATTCCTAGATGTGATTTCTACCTCCCTCCACTTCTACCTTTACCTACACGAGTCTCCATGGAGACTGGTAGAAAGGGTTGGCTGGGCACTGAGAATCTGTCATATTTACTACTTCATCCTCTATAAGGCTACAGGGGGAAAAAAAGTTGCTATGAAAGGGGAATAGGCAGAAGGGGAAAGTGACTTTGGAAAGGAATATTTAGTGCGGAGACTTTTTGACTTTCTAAAATTTCAGTTGCAGTTCTCCTCCCCACACAGAGACAAAATCCAGCCAGCATCTCACCCAACCTTTCAAACCCCCTTTTCTGGCTTGAGGCTAATCGCAGCTTTGCATTCCGGGAAATGTGGTAGGGGTGTCCAAGCCGTCAAAACCGAGTCTTAATTTGGACCTGCATTTCCTCTTTATTAAATTCTAGGTACATGAGAGGGCTGCTTCTGTGAACAAGAAACACGGCCCCCTCTCCATCCTCTTCCACTACAAAGCTTGCATTTTTCACAGTGGATTAGCAAGTCTAGACATCCTATAAAATGTCAATGAACGTATGGATCTTCAGTGCGTATTCCTCAGGAGAGCTGTGCTTGTTTGCAGTGCTGCTCTCTCAGCCCGATCAATACAGTCACAACAGACTTTTGCATTTTCTGTCAGAAAACAGAACCTCACTCATTGAATTTTATTTTTTTTTTTCCTCCCCTCCCTTCCTTTCTTTTCAAGGCAGTTAATCAAATAGCGGAGCTAGAAGGAAATGGGGGCGAGTGGGGGTGGGGAGTTAGAGCCTACTCTGGGCACCCAGGGAAGTTGTGAATAAAGTGTTTTATTTTAATTATTATTACTAACCACGAAGGCACGAGGAGAATTACCATGAGAAAAATCATACCTCAGGGGCAAGACAAGGACTGGGGAAGAGAAGGGAAAGGAGGCGCAGCTGACTGCGAGAACCCCCACGGGATGTGATTATCTCCTGATAACAACATCCCCAGACTTATTGCTATTATGAAATTTCATTTTTCCATTTTTTTTTATATATATACACAGATTCATACATAAATTATTTAGGTGAAGTATTTCAATTCCCTGCAAACTGCGAGTTTGCATTAAAATGCTTCAACTGTGAGATTCCCAGGTATATTAATATCCACCTTTTGAGGATGCTGAGCAGTCCATCAGAATAAACTCTTCATCCTCAGCTGTTTTATGATATTATTACAACATATTTTAGTTGGGGAATGGTGGGTAGAACAAGTTTTCAGAGAAATAGACTTGTTTGGGTTCCATTTGGTTGCTGGAGGGGAAAACTCCACATAAAACGACTCTGGCTGTTCAGTAAGGCTTCCTGATTTCTCATTATTATTATTTTTTTTTTCCCCAGTACAGTTTTATTTCTTCTTTCCCTTGCAGAAGTCCCAAGTCCCCTTCCCGTCTACTTTAATAACAGTGAGAGGGGATTGCAGCCACAAGACACAGGGACCTGGAGGACTGCATTCAGATGTGTGGTTTCTATGTTCAGTTTCCTAGCAATTATGTGTAAAAATGGGGGCAGATTGATGCTGTTATTAAAAACAATTCCAAGTACTTACAACTGTGTTTTAACCATTTTTAGGGCTGAAAGATGCTTAAAAGAAACCCACCTCACTTTTCGTTAGACTTGCCCAGCTGATGTTTACAGCTCTTTAATTGCCTCTCAGCATAGAATCATAGAATGGTAAGGTTGGAAGTCACCTCAAAGCTCATCCAGTTCCAACCCCCTGCCATAGGCAGAGACACCTCCCACTAGAACAGGTCACCTGGCCTTGAACACCTCCAAGGAGGGAGCAGCCACAACCTCCCTGGGCAACCTGTGCCAGTCTCACCACCCTCACTTCTTCCTAACATCCAGTTTAAATCTCCCCTCTGCCACTTTAAACCAATTACTCCTCATCCTGTCATTACAAGACATTGTAAATTGTCCCTCCCCAGTCCTCCTGTTAGGCTCCCTTCAGAAACAGGAAGGCTACCCTAAGGTCTCCTCAAAGCCTTCTCTTCTCCAGGCTGCAGAGCCCCAACTCTCTCAGCCTGTCCTCATAGCAGAGCTGCTGCAGCCCTCTCAGCATCTTGGTGGCCTCCTCTGGAACCACTTCAACAGTTCAACATCCTTCCTGTGCTGGGGGCTCCAATATTAAAGCCTTTTGGATGTAGTGAGAGACTCTGCAGCAACTTTAGCATAGGAACCTAGTGTCACTCACATAAAGACATGGAGAATATCTATAAGGTTTCAAATCTGGCTATGCCCCATGTGAACAGGCAGAATGTACTGAATTACATATAAACTCACTCCACAGTAAAAAAAATGCATATATTTTGGTTTTCTTAACCATTTATTCTTTCCCATACCTTAAGTTCACAAATTCCTTTAAAAAAAAAAAAATCACTCCCTGATTTTAACTTTTTTAAAAAAAAAAATTAATCAAAAATGTCAAATAAAATGCCAAATAAAATTTAGACTGGATGTCAGGAGGAAGTTCTTTACAGTGAGGGTGGTGAGACACTGGAACAGGTTGCCCAGGGAGGTTGTGGCTGCTCCCTCCCGGGCAGTATTCAAGGCCAGGTTGCATGAGACCTTGAGTGAGCTGTTGCAGTGGGAGGTGTCCCTGCCTATGGCAGGGGTTTGGAACTAGCTGATCCTTGAGGTCTCTTCCTACCTTACCATTCTATGATTCTATGAAAATATAAATTCAATATCAAGGTAAAAATCACAGAGTTTATTGTGGCAGAACCTCCTGCTCCATATTATGCTCATGATGCTGCACAAGGGGTCGCTGAAACCTTCAAGATGAAGTAACTTGAATAATTTTCCCAAAAGTTTGGTGTTCTTTTTCTTCTTTTTTCCACTTCATGTGTTTTTTGTGCTGTGTCATTTACTACTTTACTCCCTGTGCAGTGTGGGCATAGAACACAAAAATTTCTATTGCTTATGCCATGTTTTACTGAATGGCATCCAATCATGTTTCTGCCATCCAAGATGGGCAGTTTTCCATTGATAAAATCTGCCAGAGAAAACTTTGCTGTCCGAAGAGGTTGATGTCCTTTAGAGGCTCACAGGGTGTTAGGGGTTGGAAGGGGCCCCCAGAGATCATTGAGTCCAACTCCCCTGCCAGATCAGGACAATAGAGTCTAGCTGAGACTACACAGGAATGCATCCAACCATGTCTTGAAATTCTCCAGAGAAGGAGACTCCACAGTCTCTCTGGGCAGCCTGTGCCAGTGCTCTGTCATCCTTACAGCAAAGAAGTTACCCTTGTGTTGAGCTGGGCCCTCCTGTGCTGCAGCTTCCATCCATTGCTTCTTGTCCTATCCCAGGGAGCAAGCAAGCAGAGCCTGTCCCCTCCCTCCTGACCCCCAGCCCTCAGATGTTTACAAACATTGATTGAATCCCCTCTCAGTCTTCTCTTCTCCAGACTCAAAAGCCCCAGGTGTCTCAGCCTCCCGTCATGAGGCAATGCTCCAGTCCCATAAGCACCCTTGTAGCCTTCCCTTGGACTCTCTCCAGCAGATCCCTATCCCTCTTAAACTGGGGAGCCCAAAACTGAAGGCAGCACTCAAGATGAGGTCTCACCAGGGCGCAGTAGAGGGGGAGGACACACTCTTCTTAATGCACCCCAGTATTCCATTGGCCCTCTTGGCCAAGGGGGCAAACTGCTGCCTCATGGACAAGTTGTTATCCACCAGACCAAAAAGCCTCAGGTCCCTTAGCTTCTCCTCATAAGGCAGTGCTCCAACCTCTTCATCATCTTCACAGCCCTCCCTTGGGCTCTTTCAAGGGATCCAAGTGACAAAGTCTAGCAGAGACACAAAACAAGTACAGAGTCAAGTATATCATAGACTCAACTACTTCACCTGTTGTAAAACATAAACCCTTACTGCAATGACCACTACAAAAGCTAATCTAATTTTGCAACTATGAAAAGGGTTCAATGAAAGGTCCATGAAGATACTCAGAGGGCTGCAGTAGCTCTCCTATGAGGACAGGCTGAGAGAGTTGGGGCTTTGCAGCCTGAGGAAGAGAAGGCTTCCAGGAGACCTTAGAGTAGCCTTCCAGTATCTGAAGGGGCCTCCAGGAAGGCTGGGGAGGGACTATTGACAAGGTCTTGTAATGCCAGGACAAGGGGCAATGGGTTTGAACTGGCAGGGGGGAGGTTTAGACTGGATGTTAGGAGGAAGCTCTTTACAGTGAGGATGGTGAGACACTGACACAGGTTACCCAGGGAGGTTGTGGCTGCTCCCTCCCTGGAGGTGTTCAAGGCCAGGTTGGATGAGGCCTTGAGTGAGCTGTACTAGTGGGAGGTGTCCCTGCCTATGGCAGGAGGTTGGAACTGGATGATCCTTGAGGTCCCTTCCAACCTTACCATTCTATGATTCTATGAAATAGAAACCAGATGGTCATGTTGTGACCATAACCTGCATTTCTTAAGAGGGCATGTCTGGTTTTCAGCAGGATGTGGATACACTCTAGAGTTCAAAGGAGTGCCACAAAACTGGTAAGTGCGTTGGAAAGCAAACTCTGCCATATCAAAGGGAAAGCAGAGAGGGTGAGTTGATCACTGTGAGGTACTTAGAAATGTTTGATAGCAGGGAGCTTGTCATCCCTGTTAACAAGGCCAGAGCAAGATCCAGTGGCTGGAAGCTGAAGTTTACATAAATGCCACACTTAAATAACATGGAATTTTCCAGCCCCAAAACTGTATGGCTTGGTGGCACCTAACCAGTGCAGATGCACTTGGCTTTTGGATTTAAGTGTAATTGGACTTCTCTCTATCTCCATGTTTTGATTCAGCTGTTGAAATAATTATTTGCCCTGTGTTTGCAGCAGTGGGAGGAGGAATCCAAACGCCTCAGTTCAGGTTCCTGGAAGGAATCAACTGCAGCGTCTCTTTAGCATGCCAAGGAAACTCACAGTCCTATATTTAGGTAGTGTTTGCAATCACAGTTCATATTTTTGAACTTTAGCCTGATATTTGTTGTGAGAGAATTGAGGGTGAGACTTGGCTGCAAATGGTTTGGCTTCCTCTGAAATGTAAGAGGTTGTTTGGAACTAGAAATGAGATATTAAAAAAAAAAAAATTTATTTTGATCCTTATTTTCTACATAATTGCCATCTACAGACTGAGAGGGTAAAATCTATTTAGCTCCTATCAGCTCCTGAAGGATTCTGACCTCCCCGAAAGTCTATGGGATTTTTAGCACTTCAGCTCTTCTCCCAACGCATTTTCTCTTCCGCTTGTCTGTGTTGAATTTCATCTGCCATTGTGTCGCCCAATTACCTACAGTAGTTTAGTTAGGTCCATCTGGAGCTCCTACCAATCCTCTTGGGCTTGGAGTAACCTAAATAATTTTAACGCCTGTGTCATAATAACCATAAAATAATTCTGTGTCAAAACAATTTTGTAAATTGGTGTTTCAACATTTGTCCTGAGTGCAGCTGAACAAAACCCTTTGTGTATAGCTCCAGCCTTTGCGCCTCAAGGACTCCCCTATTATACACCTGTTCTTGACAGATTGAGGCCTAAAACAGGAAAGCTTAGTCACATATTAACCAGCAGGAAGAAAGTCTCTCCTTTTTATTAATGCCTGCCTACTACTTCAGTGTTTGGGATTCAGCCCTACCTATAAATCAACATCAGAGACTACAACCCAGTGTGTTCAAGAGCTTTGTTTAAACATCAAAAGAAGAACACAGACAAGCGCTATGATAGGAATATAACTAATCACTTGCAAATACATCTTTCCTGTCAGTAAGAGCTTAACCTTTTTGTTTAATGTTACTGGAGGAAAATGCACTTGCTTCCATTCTATCAATTTTCTTTAAAGCAATATAGAGTCTTGCTATGAAAAACGATCCTCTTTATTCCTAGCGTAACACAGACCTAGCAAAACGCAGCTGAGAAGCATTCAACTGGAGGAAGATTTATGGAATCTTGCAGATTTCAAGGCTGCAGAATGATTGATGATTGCTGAACGTGTTTGGCTAGCACATCACTTGATAAAACAACAATTTGCTAAGGAGGAGAAATACCTATCTGGGGCTTTAGCTTGTTTGTTGACTAGCGCTGAACACAACATGATTGCATGTGGCACATTGATTGGATCAATTTAACTTCACACTCTGCTCCTGGCTTTCTTAGCTCATAGGGGACTCTGCTAGGATTTAGCCACAGTGTGCAGAAAATCCTAGAATCTATAGACAGTTCCCTTTAATTTGAATGCTTCAGATTATGGATGAAAGATTGGTCACCTATAGGATTTAAGACTTCAAAGGAAAGGAAAATAAAGAGAGTCACAGAGGGGGGAAAATACAAACAAAGGGTGCCTGTGAGAAAGAAGTGGAAATGAAGCCTTCTACAAGATGTGAGGTTGGGTTCGATAGAATGCCTGAATTTGATTTTCCACTTACACAAATTCCACTGAACTCAGTGGCCCTACTCCATATTTACACACATTGTGAAGGGAATATAGACTCAAACTTTATTTTTTTTCCCCCTATTGTAGCAGAGTTCATTGCCAGTAAACGCAAACAGATCGCTACATTTCTGGTTTGCTTTCACCTTTTGGACTTGATGAAGTTTCTGTCAATACAGGTTCATCACTGGAGTCCTGTGTGCAGTCCTGGAGCCCCCAGCACAGGAAGGACATGGAACTGTTGGAGTGGGTCCAGAGGAGGCCACCAAGATGCTCAGAGAGCTCCAGCAGCTCTGCTATGAGGACAGGCTGAGAGAGTTGGGGCTCTTCAACTTGGAGAAGAGAAGGTTTCCAGGAGACCTGATAGTAGCCTTCCAGTATCTGAAAGGGACCGACAGGAAGGCTGGGGAGGGACTATTGATAAGGTCTTGCAATGACAGGACAAGGGGCAATGGGTTTGAACTGGCAGAGGGGAGATTGAAACTGGATGTTAGGAGGAAGTTGTCTGCAGTATGAGGGTGGTGAGACACTGGCACAGGTTGCCCAGGGAGGTTGTGGCTGCTCCCTCCCTGGAGGTGTTCAAGGCCAGGTTGGATGAGGCCTTGAGTGAGCTGTGCTAGTGGGAGGTGTCCCTGCCTATGGCAGGGGGTTGGAACTAGATGATCCTTGAGGTCCCTTCCAACCTTATCATTCTATGATTTTTCTATCCCTTCTTAATATCACTGCAAAGCAGAGAGGTCTCTTGCTCTATCTGTCAGTCTCTAGTTGCTGTTTTTTCGTATTACTTCCCCCTTCACTCCACTATGCAGCCCAAAACTGAAATAAGAATCAAAATTAGGTCATTTTCTTGGCCTATCTTTTCCAATTTGATTTCTGTAGTATTTTACTCCAACAAGCATTTGCCCACCCTAATCCTATAGATCACTTTAGGCTCCAGTTTATAGAAAAGCTGTCCTGCTAGACAAGGCTGCCTGGAATAGCTCCTGTCATAATCTAAGCTACAGTTCTTTCATTTCCTGGAGTGCTAATGGTAGAAGTACAGCACCAGTGAGCATCACAGGCTGTAAAATGCATTATAAATAAAGGTACATGCACTACAGTATTCAAGATAAAAGGTATTAAGGTTACTGTAGGGGTACTGTAAAATTTAGTGCTGTGTAGAATATGCTAGCAGCTTCTAAAACAGCAGCCAGATACTCACTAGGCACAAAAACAAAGCAAAAATTCAGGAAAGAAACTGTCAATAACACAAGCCCTAGGAACCTTCAAAGGGTTTAGGGTTGATCTATTGCCCTTATTCAGCAATGCTTTTTTTTTATTTTTTATTTTTTTTTGGCACAATCTTCTCCATTGAAATCACTGTGTAGGGAAAGAAAAATGCAATGCAGAAGAAGTCAGTTCTTGTAAACTCTTTGAAAAGAACTCTTGCCAAAACCATGTTTCTTGGCACCCATGCAGGTTAGATAATGCTCATGTAAACCTACACCAATCTTGAACTGTAAGTCTTTTTGCATTTTTGGGTTTTGGCTGGTAGAGTGCCTAACTCTCCAGGTCGTGGGGAGTATAGGCTTCCAATCCACCACAGAAAATCAGTGGTGGGAAAGGAAAACGTCCATTACATGGCCAACAGCAATGTCATTTTGTGATGTCTGCATTGCTCCAGTAGAGTGAAGGCATTTTGCACAACATGTGCTATGATCTTTTCCCACAGCTTCTCAAAAGCTGCCTGGCAGAAAGGGATCTGGGGGTTGTAAGAGGTAGGTAGCTGAATATGAGCCTGCAGTGTGCCCAGGCAGCCAATGGTATCCTGACTTGGATTAAAAATGCTGTGGCCAACAGGAGCAGGGAGGTGATTGTCCCCTTGGACTCTGCTCTGGTGAGCCCACAGCTCGACTGTTGTGTTCAGTTTTGGACACTGCAATACAAGAGAGATGTGGAAGTGCTGGAGCAGGTCCAGAGGAGGGCAACGAAGCTGGGGAAGGGCCTGGAGGATAAATATGAGGAGTGACTGAGGGAGCTGGGAATGGTTAGTTTGAAAAAGAGAAGCCTGAGGGGAGATCTCATTGCTGTCTACAGCTACCTGAAGGGACATTGTGGAGAGGCTGCTGCTGGTCTCTGCTCACAGGGAATTTGAGACAGAACAAGGGGGAATGGTCTCAAGTTGAGGATAGGGAGGTTTAGATTGGACATCAAGAAAAAGTTTTTCACAGAGAGAGTGGTCAGGGACTGGAATGAGCTACCCAAGGAGGTGGTGGAGTCACTCACCCTGGATGTCTTTAAGGGTGGTTTGGATGTGGTGCTTAGGGCTATGGTTTAAGGTGAATCTTGTAGAGTAGGGTTTGAGGTTGGTCTTGGTGATCCTGAGGGCTTTGCCAACCTGCATGTTTCTGTGATTCTGTAGGATAAAAAAAGTCCAACCTATTACCCAACACCATCTAATCAACTAAACCATGGCAGCAAGTACCACATCCAGTCTCTTTAAACACTTCCAGGCACAATGACTCCACCACCCCCTGGGGCAGCCCATTCCAAAGGGCAGTCACTCTTTCTGTGAAGAGTTTTGTCCTAACATCCAGCTGAAGCCTTCCCCTTGCCCACCTTGAGACTGTGTCCCCTCATTCTGTCACTGGTTGCCTGGGAGAAGAGACCAACCCTCACCTGGCTACAACCTCCTTTCAGGAGGGTCCTGTTCATTCTTTTTGTGGTCTCACATCACCTTCTCCACTCTTGAGACCTTCATGTGTGCCTAAAGCATCCAAGGTGCTTAACATATGTCAGACAATATCTACATTGTTTAGCCCCAAAAGCTAATGGGAGGGTTTGGCCTCATGTAGTCATATAACTGTGGTGGTTTTACATCCAAAAAGCTAACACGACATGTTCAAACTTATTCTGGGTCTACCTGCCTTGTAAATGTTCCAATGCAATTTCAGGATTGGAATTAATGAAGGGATAGGACTTCAGGTGTGGCTAAAGCCCCACTGGCCCTGACTGTGGGATGAAAAGATTGGCAACCAGTTTGTCTGAATGGTTAAATGTCACAGCAGCATTGCTGGAGCTACACTTCTGTCCCAGCTACACTTCTGTCCCAGTTACACTTCTGCCCCAGCTCTTACTAAATGAATTTTGTGTTGTGCATAAGTGTTGCAGCTTCTCTCCCTTGTATATATTTATTTATTTACTCTAGGCCTTTATATTTTAAAGTGCACTGATTATATTTGATCCTCTCTATTTTTTAAATGACTTCTCAATATTTTTCTATGATGCTTCCTCTGATGGGTTGAAGTATGATAAGATATAAACATTTAGAAACCTTTTACTGCGTCAAGAAAGAGCTTGAGTTTACTTTCTGTTAGGTCTTTGTACATCCAGACAGACATTGTGTATGAGTCAGTCTTGGCTTCTCCTGTGATGCAGGAGATATATGCTCAATAGCAGCAGCTTATCTGCAGAGGTCTAGAAAAATATTCTATGCTGCTTCTCAGTGTTTAGAGTTGTTGTGATAAACATTTCATGAATGCTAAATTCTCTTTTTAAAGTGAATCCTGGTCAGAAAAAGACTGGGAAAATTTTTGGATCAAGCATTTAACAAGCATGGAAAGTTGGTGAGATGCTCCTTCTGCAAAGGAACCCATCCAGTGCCATCTCTCTGTGGAGCTGCTCCTGACTGCTGGGGATTGCCAACACCATGACAACAGTAGGAAGGTCTCACTGAAAGGCAAAAATCTTCTGTAACGTACAGAATACCAAACCCACCTCCCATCAAGCCCCTCCCTCCTGGTCACATTTACACTTTCATGAGTGTTGCTGAAACATGTTAAAAGCGACATTTTGAAAGGTGTTTTAGACCAGATTTCAATGTCTAGGAGGAAAGGGAGGGGGGGAAAACCTTCTGTAGTGCTCAGAGGCCAAAATAACAGTGCAAAGTGCTGTGGGGAAAATAGTAAAATAGGAAACCTCATTTATACCTGTATAATGGAAGGGTAATTAATTAATGTGAGGTGGCATTTTCCCCAAATTAATATTGTTTCTTAATTTTGATATTCAGATCTCTTGCCACCCTGACCATTAATTTTAATAATACTCAGTTCTTTACACAGTCATGGAAACTCCATACAGATAATAGAATCATAGAATCATAGAATGGTAAGGTTGGAAGGGACCTCAAGTATTANTAGTCCCTCCCCAACCTTCCTGTAGACCCCCTTCAGATACTGGAAGGCTACTATCAGGTCCCCTCAAAGCCTTCTCTTCTCCAGGCTGCAGAGCCCCAACTCTCTCAGCCTGTACTCATAGAAGAGCTGCTGGAGCCCTCTCAGCATCTTTGTGGCCTCCTCTGGACCCACTCCAGCATTTCCATGTCCTTCCTGTGCTGGGGACTCCAGAACTGCACACAGGACTCCAGGTGGGCTCTGACAAGAGCAGAGCAAAGGGGGAGAATAAAACAGGATCTAGAAATAACTGGTAATAATATAGCATTAATTGGACTCAATCCAACTGGAAGAGAATGTTCCTGTGGTCAGTGTACTGCTTGCGGTCAATACTCTGCTTGCCCACTAGATGGCCTCGGGGAGCTCCTTTCTGCTTATGGCAGAAGGCAGTGGTGAGTTACAAGAGGCTTTAAGTACTTAGTAAATTATCTCCCGACTGGCAGGGCTGGCTACAGCTTCAGACAGTACCCAAATGCTTTCAGGGAATTCTGGTAGTGTCTTGTCAGCTGCTGAGACTTCTGATTCTTCCCAGGCTTCAGGCTACTGGGGAAAGGAGGTAGACATCAATGACCTGGTCCTGATGTCTCTGGATGATCTGTTTATCTCCAGAGCTTCCCATCTTGGCAGGAGGCTTTCAGGTGCAAGCAGGATGCAATGCCATCTGCAGTCTCAGCACGGTGTCAGGCTGGCTGTGCAGGCTGATCACCTGCAGGCATTTAGAGCCTGTTCCTGGTAAACCCGAGGTAGTGGAGTTTCCAGGCAGTTCATGATGCAATAAAGAAGTAGCAGCAGTAAGCAAGGACAGATACAGCAGCAGAGAGGATGGATACAGCAGCAGAGAGCACGAATACAATGGCAGAGCATGGATACAATGGCAGAGCATGGATACAATGGCAGAGCACAGATACAAGGGCAGAGCAGGTTGTGTCACCTGCTCATCTCCTTGTACGAATGCAGCCTGAGATTAAATGGGCCTTTGGACATAGATTAGCCAATCAGAATGGCAGTTAGCCAAGCTTGGCCATATTAGGTGAAGCCATAGGCTTGCTTTACACTTTTTAGGGCAGGCCACAGGCCTTGCACAAAGCATGCACAAGCTGAGCCTGTGTACCTTGTTTACTACAGGATGAAAACAACTCTGGGCAACCCAGAGTCATAGAATCATAGAATCATAGAATGGTAAGGTTGGAAGGAACCTCAAGGATCATCTAGTTCCAACCCCCTGCCATAGGCAGGGACACCTCCCACTCGTACAGGTCACTCAAGGCCTCNCAGCCTTCCTGTAGGCCCCCTTCAGATACTGGTAGGCTACTATCAGGTCCCCTCGAAGCCTCCACTTCTCCAGGCTGCAGAGCCCCAACTCTCTCAGCCTGTCCTCATAGCAGAGCTGCTCCAGCCCTCTGATCATCTTTGCGACCCTCCTCTGGACCCGCTCCAACACTTCCATGTCCTTAGACTCAGTGGCTCCGGGTTCTTTGTCCTCTTTCCCACGGTTGCTTCTCCCCAAAACAGAGGGAGGGAGAGCAGAAAAACATGTCTGGGCAAGCCAGGATATGTATAAGCCTATTTTGACCTGCTTAGGCCTACCACAACAACCTGCTGGGTTTTGCAGCAGGCAATGAAGTCTGCTTTTGGAGAGCTTTCCTTCCAACCAACACACTTTGTCATCAGCCTCTGATGCTGAGGTCCAGAGCATTAGCCACGTGAACAAAGCATCAGCTTTTTGAGCTGCCATCAATGCAACCTCACAGAATTTGATTCTGTTTGAATAGTAAGAATTGCTGACCACTATCTGGATCTCCATCTGCCATTATTTAACTGTAAATTTCCTTTCAGTCAGTGGTAATTTGATGTTTATTCTGCAGTGCTCTGCATTCACTCCGTCATATTTCCTACGTGCATTAAAATCATCAGGCCTACAGATGTGTTATTCATATATTCATTGCTCCCAAGTAGATAAAATCAGATATTGCTCAGTTAGGACCCAATCCTGAAAACAATATGTGCATGTGTTTTTGTCAGCACCTGAGCAGCGTGAAAAAAGGTGAAGGTAGTACATAGATTGTGCACAGCTGCTGTACAATCATACCTTCAGGAAGAGATGAAACAGCAAAGTATCTTCAGCTAATTTATTGCTTCTTTATTATTCCCTTTAAAAATGGAAGGTGATTTCTTTTTTTTTTTTTTTTTTTTTTTTTTAATAAAACATCCCTCTGAAATGGAAAGTTCAAACGTTTAACTTGAAAAAGAAAAGCCTGTGCCAAGTCATCTCATGTTTCCTCTTTTCTGGTGCTTTATTTCAATGAAACTATTAAAAAAATAAAAAGAGGTTTAATTTGTATGTGGGTTTACTCCTTCCAGGAACATGCAGAGTTGATCCTACCTCTAAACTTCTCATCTACAAACTTGCACACAGCATAGGGTTTCTAAGATGAAAACAAGAGCAAGAGAAGAGCACAAAAAGACCAAGTAGGCAGACCTCAGTACAGTGGAGCTCAGTATCAACATGAGCCTGCAGTGTGAGTGCAGCCCAGACAGCCAACGAAGTCCTGGGCTGCAGCAAGAACAACGTGGCCAGCAGGGCAAGGGAGGGGATTCTGCCCCTTTACTCTGCTCTCCTCAGACCCCACCTGGAGTCCTGTGTGCAGTTCTGGAACCTCCAGCACAGGAGGGACATGGAAGTGTTGGAGTGGGTCCAGAGGAGGCCACAAGGATGGTGAGAGGGCTGCAGCAGCTCTGCTGTGAGGACAGATTGAGAGAGTTGGGGTTCCGCAGCCTGGAGAAGAGAAGGCTTCCAGGAGACCTTAGAGTAGCCTTCCAGTATCTGAAGGGGGCCTACAGGAAGGCTGGGGAGGGAATATTGACAAGGGCTTGCAATGACAGGATGAGGAGGAATGGGTTTAAACTGCCAGAGGGGAGATTTAGACTGGATGTTAGGAGGAAGTTCTTTCCAGTGAGGGTGGTGAGACACTGGCACAGGTTGCCCAGGGAGGTTGTGGCTGCTCCCTCCCTGGAGGTGTTCAAGGCCAAGTTGGAGGAGGCCTTGAGTGACCTGTTCTAGTGAGAGGTGTCCCTACCTATGGCAGGGGGTTGGAACTAGATGATCCTTGAGGTCCCTTCCAACCTTACCATTCTATGATTCTATTCTATGATTCTATAAGATCAAGTCCCTCTAAAGGGGAGCAGAGCATTAGGTCACCTTCTGGGAAGGGGCAATGGTATGCCATTTGGTGAAGGTTTCCATTAAGCTGTACTCTCAGGCTGCTTGATGCTATTGTCTCTCTCCACCTTATATTAAACGAGTTGCTGGCTAAAAACCATTTCAGTTTCTTGCAACAAGCAAGGGTGTCACACAATGAGAGAGGGAAGTTGCTCAAATGAATGTGAGCTTGTGCAAAGGGTGCAGGCTGAGGTGTAATGATGCAGCATTGAATAAATGCAGGACATTCCTAAAGCATGGGATGTGAACATTCTGAGCATGATCCTCAATGCTGGGGGGAGGGGGGGGGAAATGTTGAGATTCTAGATCTCTGACAGTCTTCAACACCAGTCAAGCAAAAAAAGAAATAATGCATGGATACATACACACTGCTTTGTTTTTTAATGAAGAGAAGAAGAGAAAGTTCTACTCTTTTATTTATGTCCTTGGAGTTTTCCAATAAACAGTTAATGAGCTGTTAGCTAAGTGTATTTTCCAATGGCTTGCATGCAGTAAGCAAAGCTCCAGCTGAAAGCCCTCCTCTGACACTGGTCGGATTAACAACCTGCAGTGTGCAAGCTGGAGCCCTTCGAGTACAGACAGTATGTCTTGAGGCATGTACCACTTGGACAATATGTGCCCCTGCATAAATTCACCTTCTGCTCCTGCTGTGCCATAGGGCAATTGCCCATCGACTGAGAACAGGGCAGTCTCTGCCACTCCAGCTCCATCTTTCCCCCTTAATTGCTGTAGTTGTGATATACCCTTGGAGCCCCTGGGAAAGAATCAGTTTTGCCATATTAGTGTAGCCTGTGGTGCTGATGGAGATGTTTGCTGACAAAAGTGCTCAGCACTGCTTCCTCTCTTTGCCTTTCCCATGTTTCAGGACAGGGCATCCTGACGCAAGCAGGCCAAGCATGGTCTTCAGCTGATCTGGCCCTCAGTGCAAAGATCTTGATTCACAGCATCAGTAAGCAGGATTTACAGAATCACACACAATGTCAGGGGGTGGAAGGCACATTGAAAGGTCATCCAGCCCAACCCCTTTGCCAGAGCAGGATCACCTATACCAGATCACACAGGAACGTGTTCAGGCAGGTTTTGAATACCTCCAGAGGGGGAGACTCCACAAGTCCCCTGGGCAGCCTGTTCCAGTGCTCTGTCACCCATCGGTTTAATGGAGTTATTTGAGAGATGAGCTTTGCCAGGCTTTGTTTTAAGGAATACTATAGAATTACTCACAAGTAATCTACTAAACATCCTTTTACTCAGACTTAGCAATTCTTTTTGTATTAAGGAAAACTATAGAATTCCTCACAAGTGATCTACTAAGCAACCTTTTACTCAGGTTTAACCACTATTTTTTTTATTAAGGAAAACTATAGAATTACTCACAAGTGATCTACTAAGCATCCTTTTACTCAGATTTAGCCTTCATTTTTGTATTAAGGAAAACTAAAGAATTCCTCACAAGTGATCTACTAAGTAGCCTTCTACTCAGATTTAACCATTATTTTTGTATTAAGGAAAACTATAGAATTACTCAC
This sequence comes from Eubucco bourcierii, assembly GCA_013396675.1. Taxonomy (NCBI): domain Eukaryota; kingdom Metazoa; phylum Chordata; class Aves; order Piciformes; family Ramphastidae; genus Eubucco; species Eubucco bourcierii. Next base: position 37,927 of record VWZE01004442.1, read on the forward strand.
AAGTTATCTATTAAGTATCCTTTTACTCAGGTTTAACCATTATTTTTGTATTAAGGAAAACTAAAGAATTCCTCACAAGTGATCTACTAAGTAGCCTTCTACTCAGATTTAACCATTATTTTTGTATTAAGGAAAACTAAAGAATTCCTCACAAGTGATCTACTAAGCATCCTTTTACTCAGATTTAGCCATAATTTCTGTATTAAGGAAAACTATAGAACTACTCACAAGCAATCTATTAAGTATCCTTTTACTGAGGTTTAACCATTATTTTTGTATTAAGAAAAACTATAGAATTACTCACAAGTGATCTATGAAGTATCCTTTTACTCAGACTTAGCCATTATTTTTGTATTAAGGAAAACTATAGAATTCCTCACAAGTGATCTACTAAGCATCCTTTTACTCAGATTTAGCCATAATTTCTGTATTAAGGAAAACTATAGAACTACTCACAAGCAATCTATTAAGTATCCTTTTACTGAGGTTTAACCATTATTTTTGTATTAAGAAAAACTATAGAATTACTCACAAGTGATCTATGAAGTATCCTTTTACTCAGACTTAGCCATTATTTTTGTATTAAGGAAAACTATAGAATTCCTCACAAGTGATCTCCTAAGCATCCTTTTACTCAGATTTAACCATAATTTCTGCACTAAGGAAAACTATAGAACTACTCACAAGTGATCTATTAATCATCCTTTTGCTAAGGTTTAACCATTATTTTTGTATTAAGGAAAACTATAGAATTCCTCACAAGTGATCTCCTAAGCATCCTTTTACTCAGATTTAACCATAATTTCTGCACTAAGGAAAACTATAGAACTACTCACAAGTGATCTATTAATCATCCTTTTGCTAAGGTTTAACCACTATTTTTGTATTAAGGAAAACTATAGAATTCCTCACAAGTGATCTACTAAGCAACCTTTTACTCAGGTTTAACCACTATTTTTGTATTAAGGAAAACTATAGAATCCCCACAAGTGATCTACTAAGCATCCTTTGGCTCAGACTTAACCACTATTTTTGTATTCATCACCGATGATTCCCTTATTTGCTCCTCAGAAGCTGAACTTACTGATTGGAATGTAAGGACACTCTTTGTGAGGCACAGCAGAGCAACAAGAGCTCATCCCTAAGCCTTTTCCCATTAGTGCTAACCGGCAGCAGCTGATCCTTGGCAACGTTAAAGGATGCTCCAGTTCGCAGGCTGTCACCTCCTGGCAAGGCTCTCTGCTAGAGGAGAGTGGGATCTTAACGCGGCTCATCTCCTCCTAGTGGCAACGCAGGGGAAATCAGGAGCTCACTGGATTGCACCGCTGTGACAGAATGTCATTTCAATCGCCTTATTAACCATCTGAAAAAATATATCACAACAGTGAGAAAACTTCTCAGTTATCTATATCTTACCCCTAAGGCTATTGTCATGAGCCAGTGGCATAGTAAGGAAAGAGTACTAAATTCAGTTGTCAGCTGCCTCGCCTATTAAACAGGAGGAAAAACACCAGCAACAAAATTGAAACAAGTAATAAGGGTAAGAGAAAGGTCTGGGTACCCTTGTCCACTTGATTTCTTAAATTAAACAAATACAAATACTTGTCCTGTTTTCCCTGTCACATAGCATTGTGCTGGGAGTATCGCTCTGCCTTCTAAGCGAGTATTTACTCTGCTTAAAATGCTGCATGGGTTGCACTTCAAAACTTAAGTGTTGGGATATTATACTCCAAGTTCATGGCCTGCATTTTAGCCCTTAAGATCGTGAGCAATGATCTGTTAAACCAGGGGCAGATTTAGATTGGAGAAGAGAAAGAAATTCTTTGCAGAGAGGGTGGTGAGACACTAAAAGGGGTTATAGAATCATAGAATGGTAAGGTTGGAAGGAACCTCAAGGATCATCCAGTTCCAACCCCCTGCCATAGGCAGGGACACCTCTCACTAGTACAGGGCACTCAAGGTCTCGCCCAACTTGGCCTTGAACACCTCCAGGGATGGAACAGCCACAACCTCCCTGGGCAACCTGTGCCAGTGTCTCAGCACCCTCACTGCAAACAACTTCCTCCTAACATCCAGTCTAAATCTCCCCTCTGCAGTTCAAACCCATTACCCCTTGTCCTGTCATTACAAGACCTTGTCAATAGTCCCTCCCCAGCCTTCTTGTAGGCCCCCTTCAGATATTGGAAGGCTGCTCCAAGGTCTCCTAGAAATCTTCTCTTCTCCAGGCTACAGAGCCCCAACTCTCTCAGCCTGTCCTCACAGTAGAGCTGCTGCAGCCCTCTGAGCATCTTTGTGGCCTCCTCTGACCAAGAAGTTCATGACCTGCATTTTAACTTTTAAAACTGTGAACAATGATCTGTTAAAACAGGGACAGATTTAGACTGGAGAAGAGAAAGAAATTCTTTGCAGAGAGGGTGGTGAGACCCTAAAAGGGGTTACCCAGTGAGGTTGTGGAAGACCTTTCCCTCGAAGCTGTTCAGGGACAGGTAGGATGAGGCCCTGAGCAATCTGGTCTAGTAGAAAGTGTCCCTGCCTGTGGTGGGAGGGTTGGAACTGGATGATTTTTAAGGACCCTTCCAATCCACAACCTTTCTGTGCATCTATGAAAGAGACAGTCACTGCTAAGGATTCAAGCATTTTTGGTTTCTCTGTAGATAATGTGTTGTTTGATTCATCACAGACAAACTCTTGACAGCAGGAGCTGGCAATGACATCATTCTCCACATCCCTGCTCTTTGCAAGGCCATCCAAGGCAGCGGGCATGGGAAACAGTATTTGGTTTCCTTATATCAGTGTCATTTAGGAGGATGCTGCAGCTTGGTAATGTCGTGGTAGGTCTGAATAGGCCAAAGGTGGGCTTGTAGATGCCCTGGTTTGCCCAGGCATGCTCCCCTGCTCCCCTTCCCTCTGTGCTGGGGGTGGTGGCCACAGGAAAGGGGACAAAAGCCCCAGCCTCACCTAATATGGGCAAACTGCCATCCTGATTGGCTAATCTATGTCCAAAAGCCTATTAGTCTTGGGCTGAAATGGATATAAAGGATGAGCAGGTAGCACATTTGGCTTGGTGCTATTGTGCTCTCTGCTATTGTATCTGGGCCTGCTTATTACCTCATCGACCCTGAGCTGGGTGGGACCCCAAGGAGCAGGATCAGGCTTTGATGCCTCCATGCATTCGGCCTGCACAGGCAGCGTGACACCGTGCCCAGACTGCACACTGCAAGACATCTGCCTGCACATGAGACCCTGCTGCCAAGAGAGCCAGGACCTTGTCAGAGATGTCTGCCTCCTCTATCTGAAGCACCCAGGAGCCTGAGGAAACTCCAAAGCCTCTAACAGCTTCCAACCTGGCAGCAGCCCACCACGTGCTTTGGGTATTGTCCCAGGATATTTTTGTGAGTAAATACTTCAAGCCTCTTGCAATCATTAATTGCCTTCTGCCATAAGCAGAAAGGAGCTTCCTATGTCCATCCAGTGGCTGAACAGGATAACTAACTGCAAGCTGTGTGAGTGACCACACAAACCTTCTCTGCCAGTAAAAATGTTTGCTTATGCTGGTTGCCTTTAAAGTGTTCCAGCTTACCTGTTCCCTGTATGTGTAAATTTCCAAACCCTGTGTTTTGAAACTTGTAACTAAGGTTTCTGGTGAGATTTAATGTTAATAAACAGTGTTCATAGTTATTAACAATCTCTACCTGGATATAAAAATTGATATAATTATTAATAGTGAAACAGTTTTCACTACAGGTAAGTAGGTAGATCTGCCATAAGCCCTATGTCAAACCAACCCACCCTATGCATATAGCTCAGGGTGTCTCAGGTGTCATTACACATTCATATTTTGCCAGCTGAAAGCTACTATCAAATTTATATTAAAAAAAAAAAGAAAAGAAAAGAAAGAAAGAAAGAAGGAAAGAAAGAAGGAAAGAATGAAGGAAGGAAAGAAAGAAAGAAAGAAAGAAGGAAAGAAGAAAATAAAGAAAGAAAGAAGGAAAGAATGAAGGAAAGAAAGATAGAAAGGAAACAAGGAAAGAAAGAAAGAAAGAAGGAAAGAAAGAAAGAAAGGAAAGAAGGAAAGAAAGAAAGAAAGGAAAGAAGGAAAGAAAGAAAGAAGGAAAGAAGGAAAGAAAGAAAGAAAGAGAAAGAAAGAAAGAAAGGCAAGAAAGAAAGAAAGGCAAGGAAGAAAAGAAAGAAAGAAAGAAGTAAACAAGGAAAGAAAGAAGGAAAGAATGAAGGAAAGAAAGAAAGAAAGAAAGAAAGAAAGAAAGAAAGAAAGAAAGAGAAAGAAAGAAAGAAAGGCAAGAAAGAAAGAAAGGCAAGGAAGAAAAGAAAGAAAGAAAGAAGTAAACAAGGAAAGAAAGAAGGAAAGAATGAAGGAAAGAAAGAAAGAAGGAAAGAAAGAAAGAAAGAAAGAAAGAAAGAAAGAAAGAAAGAAAGAAAGAAAGAAAGAAAGAAAGAAAGAAAGAAAGAAGGAAGGAAAGAGAAAGAAAGAAGGAAAGAGAAAGAAAGAAAAGAAAGAAAGAAAAAGAAAGAAAGAAAGAAAGAAAGAAAGAAAGAAAGAAAGAAAGAAAGAAAGAAAGAAAGAAAGAAAGAAAGAAAAAAAAAAGAAAAAGAAAGAAAGAAAGAAACTAACTTACTTGTAAATTTGTTAACATTTGTGACTGGGGATATTTCACTCCAGTTTTGGAGTACAGTGCTGGTGCCTGGAGAGGTGCTGATGTGTGTGTAAATCTCAAAAGTGTTCTTTTCAGAAGATAGAGGATTTTTTCCTCACTGTTTTGGTGGCTGCTCCTGATTGCTGAGACGTTTGGGGAAAGCTCAGTTTAAGAGTGAGACATCTAGTGTGCAACCCAGCTGCCTAACCAAGGACGAGGGCTGGAACCACCTCTCTATGAAGAAAGGCTGTTAAGACTTGTTCTGTTTGGAGAAGAGAAAGTTCCAGGGAGATGCTGTTGCAGCCTTTCAATACTTAAAAGAGCCCTATGAGAAAGGTGGGAACAGTCATTTTAGCAAGACCTGTTGTGACAGGATAAGAGATTTAGGCTAGATAGAGGGAAGAATTTTTTTTTTACAATGAAGGTGGCAAAATGCAGGCACAGGTGCACATAGAGGTAACAGAAGCCACATCCTTGGAAATATTCCAGAGCAGATGGAGCTCTTGAGCAATCTGAACTAGCTGAAGACTCTCCTGCTCACTTGAGGGAGGCTTTAAAGATCCCTTCCAACCCAAACCATTCTGTGATTTTATCAGGTATGCCTAAGAATACCTTTCCTTGTCTTGAGCCACAGGAAGGACTGAGGTATACTGGATGTCTGATGGTCCATGTGCTTAGGCAGCTGAGCCACACACTCTTTCCCTGCCCTGCTTTTCTGAGTCCCCTTTTCACTGCATTTTTCCATTTACATGTGCAATTCTGCACCTTTCTTTTGCTGGGACCTTACAGAGGTAAGTGGCTAAACAGATTAAAGGGAAATAGTCCTTTCAGAAGACAGAAGTGTTCATTCTGTGCCCACAGGAAAAGGGTGGAAGTATTTCGAGTGATCTGAATGGGATTTCTGGTTTTGCCCCAGTACCAGCACGTGACAGAAAGAGCACTGCAAGCAGTGGAAGATGGCAACTAGAGCATGAAGAGGTTCCAGGGCCACAAAGATGCTCAGAGGGATAGAGCAGATCTGCTATAAGGACAGGCTATGAGATTTGGGGCTCTGCAACCAGTATGAATGTCACCTTTAGCCTGTTACCTTTAGCTGTTATGTCACCCTTGGTACAACACAACAAATACAAGTATGGCACACATCCCATCCACTGGATTGAAGCCACAGGGAGGTAAGATCATTGGTATTTCCAGGGAGCAGGATGCCAGGCTGGATGGTTCTGTTAGCAGAATCACAGACTTAACCAGGTTGGAAAAGACCTCTAGGATCATGGAATTCACCCTACCACCTAATACCTTCTAATTAACTAACCCATGGCACTAAGTGCCTCATCCAGTCTCCTTTTAAGCACCTCCAGGGATGGGGACTCCACCACCTCCCTGGGCAGCCCATTCCAATGCCAATCACTCTTTCCATGAAGAACTTCTTCCTAACATCCAGCCTGAACCTGCCCTGGTGCAGCTTGAGGCTGTGTCCTCTTGTTCTGTCCCTGGGTGCCTGGGAGAAGAGCCCAACCCCACCTGGCTACAGCCTCCCTTCAGGTAGTTGTAGACAGCAATGAGGTCTGCCCTGAGCCACCTCTTCTGCAGGCTGAACAACCTCAGCTCCCTCAGCCACTCCTTGTAGGAATATTGCTGTCACCTCCTAGCTAATGTAGCTATCACTCATAGTACTGTTATCCACTGATAGCAACCCAAATAAACTCACAACTGTGAAAATAAGTTTCCAAACTCTTCATGTATCTATTTCACTGGGTGGTTGTCCTCAGCATCCATAGAAGAAATATTTATTTGGGTGAAAATGGAGACCTAATTCCTTACAGTAAATCAGCAGCAGATGATGTAGAGTCAAAAGGATACCTTTCCTTTTAGGTTGGGTTGGTTGGTTTTTTGGTTTGCTTTGGGGTTTTTTTGTTTGTTTGTTTAGGGGTTTTTTGTTTGTTTTTTCTCTCTTTTTCTCTTTTAAAAATTTTATTTGCAAAAAGTCTTCAGTAATTTACAGTTAGATCCTTTATGCTGGGAGAAGAGAGAAAGAGAAAGAGAGGGAGAGGGAGAGGGAGAGAAAGAAAGAAGGAGGAAGAGGGAGAGAAAGAGAGAAGGAGGGAGAGG
>VWZE01004443.1:12809-25266 GCA_013396675.1 Eubucco bourcierii
AGTCTCCTCTCCTCGAGTCTCCTCTCCTCGAGTCTCCTCTCCTCGAGTCTCCTCTCCTCGAGTCTCCTCTCCTCTCCTCGAGTCTCCTCTCCTCTCCTCGAGTCTCCTCTCCTCGAGTCTCCTCCCCTCGAGTCTCCTGTCCTCTCTTGTCCTCCCTTCCTTCTCTCTTTCTTTTATTTCTCTTTTTTCTTCTGTTTTTTTTTTTCCTTTTTTATTTTTCCCCCCCCAAATGTGGGTGCTGGTTGAGTGCTTGACTGAAGCAAGCTGTTGTTGTACAAGACATTCATCCTGTCCCAGAGCAAGGAAATGACAAGGCCAAATGTCAGCTGGATTCTCCTGATGGAAGAACTGGAACCATACCAACTCAAACAGTGCCGTAGCTTGATTATGACTTTTCTCTTTCCAGTGTTTGTGTTAGCTGAGATTTCTCCTTTTAGTGAAGAGACTCAGAGGCTGGCAGAACAAGAGCCACTCTGTGCCCAGGTGGGCAAGAAGGCCACCAGTATGCTGGCCTGGATCAGCAATAGTGTGGCCACCAGGTCTGTGGATGTTATTGTCCCCTTGAACTCAGCACTGGTGAGGCCACAGCTTGAGTCCTGAGTTCAGTTTTGGGGCCCTCACTGCAAGAAGGACCTTGAGGGGCTGGAGCATGTCCAGAGAAGGCCAACAAAAACTTATGAAGGGTCTGGGGAGGAGCAGCTGAGGAGCCTATGGTTAACTGTACTGTGTGCAGTTCTGGAGCCCCCAGCACAGGAAGGACATGGAAGTGTTGGAGTGGGTCCAGAGGAGGCCACCAAGATGCTGAGAGGGCTGCAGCAGCTCTGCTGTGAGGACAGGCTGAGAGAGTTGGGGCTCTGCAGCCTGGAGAAGAGAAGGCTTCCAGGAGACCTTGGAGTGGCCTTCCAGGATCTGAAGGGGGCTACAGGAAGGCTGGGGAGGGACTATTGACAAGGTCTGGTAATGATGGGACAAGGGGCAATGGGTTTGAACTGGCAGAGGGGAGATTGAAAGTGGATGTTAGGAGGAAGTTGTTTGCAGTGAGGGTGGTGAGACACTGGCACAGGTTGCCCAGGGAGGTTGTGGAGCACAGCAACACAGAATGTGATCAAGATCAAGGTCACATTCTGTGCTTCAGTGCTCCACAACCTCCCTGGAGGTGTTCAAGGCCGGGTTGGAGGAGGCCTTGAGTGACCTGTTCTAGTGGGAGGTGTCCCTGCCTATGGCAGGGGGTTGGAACTGGATGATCCTTGAGGTCCCTTCCAACCTTACCATTCTATGATTTAGTGTGGAGAAGAGGAGACTGAGGTCTCTCTACAGCTCCCTGAAAGGAGGTTGCAGTGAGGTAGGTCTTGATCTCTTCTCCCTGCTTACAAGTGATAGAACAAGAGGGAATGGCCTCAAGTTGCACCAGGAGAGGTTTAGGTTGAAGATTAGGGAAAAAAACCCTTTGCTGCAAGAGTGGTCAGGCACTGGTACAGGCTGCCCAGGGAGGTGGTGGAGTCCCCATCCCTGGAAGGATGTCAAAGATTTGTGGATGTGATGCTGAGGGAGGTGGTTTAGTGGCAGTGGCTTAGCAGCAGCAGTGGCATTGTGAGCTCTGGGTGAGCAGTTGGGCTTGATCTCAAAGAAGGTCTCTTGCAACCTCAGCAGCTCTATGGTGCTGTGATTCTCAGGTTTGCTTGGAAGTTGAGAACTGATTGTCACTGTCCAAATAGAAGCTGGAAGATGTAGAGGAGGAGGATCACATGCAGCAGCTGGCTGAGGCTGTGATTGAGTGCCAAGTTCATTCTTGCACTTTTGACGTCAGCCAAAATGATTTCTCTTTTTTTTTTTTTTTTGTTATTGACAGGGTGGGAAAATTATTGGTGGCAGAGATGAGCTTGGCAGCATCATTCAGCTTCCTGTTTGTGCTGCTGTGACTTTTCCAGGCCTCACTTTGTACATGAGGGCTACATTTGCAAGGGCTCTTGTGACTTCTGTGCTACACATATGTAAAACCCACCTAGGAAATCTGCAAGGGACCCCACTGCATGTATTCATCTCATGCTCCTCTTTTTCTGCTTTCAGTTTTGCTTCAGTTTTAGTTTGGGTTTGTGGTTTGTTGTTTTTTTTTTTTTTTAGCATTTTCAGTATTGTGCTTGCAAGTTGCAGATCTGAGTCACACAGAAACAACCACAGAATGAGAGGGGTTGGAAGTGACCTCTGGAAGATCATCTTGTCCAACCTCCCTGCCAGAGCAGGGTCACCTAGAGCAGGGATCACAGTATCACCACCACCAGGGTTAGAAGAGACCTCAAAGATCATCAAGTCCAGCCCATACAGGATTGTAATGTACAGGATTGCAATGTCCAGGTGAGTTTTGAGTGACTCCAGAGATGGAGACTCCACCACCAATCTGAGCAGCCTGTTCCAGTGCTCCACCACTCTCAAAGTACAGAAGTTCCTCCTCATGTTTGGATTGATCTTATAGAATGGTAAGGTTGGAAGGGACCTCAAGGATCAGCCAGCTCCAATCCCCTGCCATAGGCAGGGACACCTCCCACTAGCACAGGTCACTCAAGGCCTCCTCCAACCTGGCCTTGAACACCTCCAGGGAGGGAGCAGCCACAACCTCCCTGGGCAACCTGTGCCAGTGTCTCACCACCCTCACTGTAAAGAACTTCCTCCTAACATCCAGTCTAAATCTCCCCTCTGCCAGTTCAAACCCATTACCCCTACTCCTGGCATTGCAAGACCTTGTAAATAATCCTTCCCCAGCCTTCCTGTAGGCCCCCTTCAGATACTGGAAGGCTACTATCAGATCTCCTTGAAGCCTTCTCTTCTCCAGGCTGAACAGCCCCAACTCCCTCAGCCTGTCCCCTCAGGGAGGTTCTCCAGCCCTCTGAGCATCTTCATGGCCTCCTCTGGACCTGCTCCAACAGAAACTTTCTTTTGGGTTTTTTTTTATGTAGCTTTTTGTCATTGTGGAGAGACAGAAGAGTTTAAGTGGATTTCTTTTTAAGGGAGGACAACAAAGGACTATTTGAGACAGCAGCAGCCCAGGTGCTGCTCGCTAATGGCCCGACAGGCTAACCTGACACTGATAGTCAGGGCGTCGATCTGCTGGGTCTGCCCTACAAAGAGAGCTTTGTCTGCCAGCCTGCTAAGGACACAAACTGGTGATTGATTTGCCTCCGACGAGAAGGTGCCACTCTCATCAGTGGCTTGCCTTTTATTAATGCCTTGCTGCAGTCGGGAGGAATCCCGGGTGCGGGAGGTTTGGATTCTCGGGCACAGAACTAAGGCACAGAGGGTGTCAAAGCCATAGGCTGGCTTCAGTGCATTCACAGGGCTTACACACACCAGGGGAGGGAGAAAGTAAGAGAGGTGGGGGGGAGAAAAGAGAAAGGAAAGACAGAAAACAGCCAACCGAGTCCTGGGCTGCAGCAAGAGCAGTGTGGGCAGCAGGGCAAGGGAGGGGATTCTGCCCATTTGCTCTGCTCTCCTCACACCCCACCTGCAGTCCTCTGTGCAGGTCTGGAGCCCCCAGCACAGGAAGGATATGGAACTGTTGGAGTGGGTCCAGAGGAGGCCACAATGATGCTGAGAGGGCTGCAGCAGCTCTGCTGTGAGGACAGGCTGAGAGAGTTGGGACTCTGCAGCCTGGAGGAGAGAAGGCTTCCAGGAGGCCTTGGAGTGGCCTTCCAGGATCTGAAGTGGGCTACAGAAAGGCTGGGGAGGGACTATTGACAAGGGCTTGTCATGACAGGATGAGGAGGAATGGGTTTAGACTGGCAGAGGGGAGATTGAAAGCGGATGTTAGGAGGAAGTTGTTTGCAGTGAGGGTGGTGAGACATTGACACAGGTTGCCCAGGGAGGTTGTGGAGCACAGAAGTTTTCACTGCACCACAGAATGTAATCCAAATGAATCACAGAATCATAGAAGAGTAAGGTTGGAAGGGACCTCAAGGATCATCCAGTTCCAACCCCCTGCCATAGGCAGGGACACCTCCCACTAGAACAGGTCACTCAAGGCCTCCTCCAGCCTGACCTTGAACACCTCCAGGGAGGGAGGTGAATTGCCTTTGAGTGATGGCCCAGCTTGCCTGCATGGGCTACTGTGGGAATGGGAATCTGGTGTTTGCAGCAGCTCCTGGTGCTTCAGGAATTGTCTTCAGTGGTATTTGGGGCTCTCAACAATGTTTTGCTGTCTGTTACAGAATCAACCAGGTTGGAAAAGACCTCTGAGATCACCCAGTCCAACCTATTACGTAACACCTGCTAATTAACTAAACCCATGGCACCAAGTGCCTCATGCAGCCTCCTTTTAAACACCTCCTTGGATGGGCACTCCACCACCTCCTCAGGCAGCCCATTCCAGTGCCAATCACTCTTGCTGGGAACAACTTCTTCCTAACATCCAGCCTGAACCTGCCCTGCCACAGCTTCAGGTTGTGTCCTCTTGTTCTGTCCCTGGGTGTCTGGCACAAGAGCCCAACTCACCTGGCTACAGCTTCCCTTCAGGTAGCTGTAGAAAGCAATGAGGTCTGCCCTGAGCTGCACACCCCCAGCTCCCTCAGCCTCTCCTCACAGGGCTGTGCTCCTTTCTTTTCCTTCACTCTTTGCCTCCTGCAGGACCTGGAATGATGCCCTCTGCTTTTCCCTCCCATGGGAGGCTGGGTCTATGTCCAGCATGGATCTTGAATTCATACCCAGCAACACCTGTGTGCACTTGCAGCCCAGAAGGTCAATCACATCCCAGGTTGCATCAGAAGCAGCATGAGCAGCAGGCTGAGAGAGGTGATTGTGCCATGCTGCTTCACTCTCATGAGACCTCAGCTGCAGTGGTGTGTCTGCCTCTGGAACCCTCAACACAAGACTGTGAACCTGGAGTCCTCAACACAGGACTGCTGGAGTAGGTCCAGAGGAGGCCACAAAGATGATCAGAGGGCTGGAGCACCTCCAGTATGGCAGAGAGACTGGGACAAATGGAGCTGTTTGAGCCAGCAGTGTGCCCAGGTGGCCAAGAAGGCCAACGGCATCCTGGCCTGCCTCAGGAATAGTGTGGCCAGCAGGAGCAGGGAGGTCATTCTCCCCCTGGACTCTGCACTGCTTAGGCCACACCTTGAGTACTGTGTCCAGTTCTGGGCCCCTCAATTTAAGAAGGACATTGAGGTGCTTGAATGTGTCCAGAGAAGGGCAACGAGGCTGGGGAGAGAGGCCTCGAGCACAGCCCTATGAAGAGAGGCTGAGGGAGCTGGGATTGGTTAGCCTGGAGAAGAGGAGGCTCAGGGGAGACCTTCTTGCTGTCTACAGCTACCTGAAGGGTGGTTGTAGCCAGGGGGAGGTTGCTTTCTTCTCTCAGGTAACCAGCACCAGAACAAGAGGACACAGTCTCAAGCTGTGCCAGGGGAAGTTTAGGCTGGAGGTGAGGAGAAAGTTCTTGACTGAGAGAGTCACTGACTGCTGGAATGGGCTGCCCAGGGAGGTGGTGGAGTCACCATCCCTGGAGGTGTTCAAGGTGGGTTTGGACATGGCACTTGGTGCCATGGTCTGGTCTTGAGGGCTGTGGCAATGGGTTGGACTTGATGAGCTTTGAGGTCTCTTCCAACCTTGGTGATACTGTGAGACTGTGATACTGGAGAAGAGAAGGCTCCAGAGAGGCCTTAGAGCAGCATTTGAGTATCTGAAGAGCACCTACAGGAAGGGTGAGGAGGGACTGTATAGAAGGGGCTGTGGTGATAGGATGAGGTGGAAACTGGAGCAGGGGAAATTTAGGTTGGACATCAGGAGGACGTGAAATACTGGAACAGGTTGCCCAGAGATGTGGCTGAGGTCCCATCCCTGGAGGCATTCAAGGTCAGGCTTTATGGGGCCCTGACCAACCTGATCTAGCTGGGGGTGTCTCTACTCTCTGCAGGCAGGTTGGGCAAGATGACCTTTGAGAGGCTCTTCCAGCCTGATGGATTCTATGATTCTTTCCTTCCCCACACCTTCCTTCCTCCGAGGGCCCTTCTTGCATATCTCATCCCCCAGCAGCTAGGAGCCAGTGCCCAAAGCACTCTCTTGGGGCTGGTGAAGAGCTCTGGGCACTGCTGCACGCACAGGATGCTGCTGCCTCCCTTGAGTGGCTGCTCCATTGGTGGCTCCATGCCATGATGCTCAGGAGCTTGTGTTGTGGTGACAAGTACTGGTGGCTGCTGGGTGCCGTTCCTGGTTGCGTGGGGTTCATCGGCTGGACAGACTGCCAGGACATCTGTCCCTGCCTCAGGGCCAGCACAGGGATCCCAGCAGGATTTCTGAAGTGTAAATTACAGCTGCAATGTGATGCACCTGCTTTTGCTTCCTTCCACCCCCTTCCTTCCTGTTGTAATTCCCTATCTTGAGTGTCTGTAAAGTCACGGAACAGCAGGGGTTGGAAGGGACCTCTGAGATCATTGAGTTCAACTCCCCCTGCTCGAGCAGGTTGCACAGGAATGTGTGCAGGTGGGGTTTGAAACTCTCCAGAACTGGACACTCCACAACCTCTCTGGGTAGCCTGCTCCAGTGCTCTGCCAGCCTCAAAGTGAAGAATCTCTGCCTTTACTTGGAACCTCCTAGGTTCCAGTTTGTGCCCACTGCCCCTTGTCCTGTCACTGTATACCACTGAGGAGAGTCTGGCTCCATCCTCCTGACACTCACCCAGTGGCTATTGATCAGCATTAATCAGACCCCACTCAGCCTGCCCTTCCCCAGGCTAACCAGACCCAGTTGTCTCAGCCTCTCCTCCTAAGAGAGATGCTCCAGGCCCCTCAAGATCTTTGTGGCTCTCCCTTGGACTGTCTCCAGTAGTTCCCTGTCCTCCTTGAACTGGGGAGCCCAGAGCTGGATGCAGTATTCCAGATGCTGCCTCAGCAGGGCAGAGGGGGAGCAGGAGCAGGGCTTGCTCGACACAATTGTTGGGCTTGAAGCTATTGTAGAGCTGCTGGTGTCCCATGGTTGCTGGAGACGCTTCCTGCCTGGGGCAGCAGACATCTGCTGCAGCTCGGGTGTGGACTTTTTTGTCTGTTGAGCAGCCTGCAGTTGGCAGGTGGGAGCTGGTGGTAATCACCAGGGGCTGAGTAATATCCTCCTCCTCCTGAGAACTCTGCTGGCTGCTCTGCAGCTTCGGTACATTTGCTCATTTAGTCCTGGTCCGTGTGGAGATCATTGCAGGAAAACCTGAGTGGAAAACCAAATGTTGTGTGCTCCCCAAAGTCAGCACAGAGCACAGCCTGCAGTACCTCTTCCTCTGGCCTGGTCTGCATAAATCATCTGCCAAGGCAAGTGCAGAGAGTGTGGAAGAATGTATGTCTAACCCTCTGAGGTTGGATGCCCCCAGCTGTGCTCCAGTGGCTGCTGTCAGGGAGCACCTGATGCATCCTCACCTGCCCTTTCCCTTCCTGGGCTTGTAGCATCATTTGCATCCAAATGAAAAACAATTTCTCCTGCTACAGAGAGGGTCAAGGGCCACAGAGAGCCATGAAGGTGATCAGAGCAGCCTGGGAGGGCAGGCTGAGGGAGTTGGGGCTGCTCAGCCTGGAGAAGAAAAGGCTCCAGGGAGACCTTAAAGCAGCCTGGTGGTAACTGAAAGAGGCTCCAGAAAAGCTGGGGAGGGACTCTTTGTCAGGAAGTGTGGTGGTAGGACAAAGGACAATGCTTTCAAACTAGAGCAGGGTAGATTTAGATTGGGTATTAGGAAGAAGTTCTTTCCTATGAAGGTGGTGAGAGAGACACTGGAATGGATTGCTCAGAGAAGTTGTGGATGCTCCACCACTGGAGGTGTTGAAGGCCAGCTCAGATGACACTTTGAGCAGTCTGGTCTGTCTGGGTGTGTCCCTGCCCACGGCAGGAGGGTGGAACTAGATGATCTTTAAGGTCCTATCCAACCCAAGGCATTCTATGATTCTGCAAGGCATGCCCAGCACCACACAGCCAACACTTCACCGTGCATGGCCACCTCCCTGTGCCTGCTGCCTGATATCTTCATGGGTGCTTTTGCCCAGATCCAAAGTGGCATCCCTCAGGGGTCAGTGCTGGCACCAGTGCTGTTTAACATCTTCGTCAGTGACATGGACAGAGGAATGAGTGCATCCCCAGCAAGTTTGCAGATGATACCAAGCTGTGTGGCACAGCTGACTTGCTAGAGGGCAGGGATCCATCCAGAGGGACCTGGACAGGCTGCAGAGCTCTGCCCAGGCCAACCTCATGATATTCAACAAGGTCAAGTGTAAGGTCCTGCACCTGGGTAGCACAATCCCAAGCACAACCCCAGGCTGGGTGGGGAATGGCTGAGAGCAGCCCTGAGGAAAAGGCCCTGAGGGTCTGGGGTGATGGAAAGCTCAACATGAGGCTGCAGTGTGCACATGCAGCCCAGACAGCAACTGTGTGCTGGGCTGCAGCAAGAGCAGTGTGGGCAGCAGGGCAAGTGAGGGGATTCTGCCCATTTGCTCTGCTCTCCTCAGACCCCACCTGGAGTCCTGTGTGCAGTTCTGGAGCCCCCAGCACAGGAAGGACATGGAAGTGTTGGAGCAGGTCCAGAGGAGGCCACCAAGATGCTGAGAGGGCTGCAGCAGCTCTGCTGTGAGGACAGGCTGAGAGTTGGGGCTCTGCAGCCTGGAGAAGAGAAGGCTTCGAGGGGACCTGATAGTAGCCTTCCAGTATCTGAAGGGGGCTACAGGAAGGCTGGGGAGGGACTATTGACAAGGTCTTGCAATGCCAGGACAAGGGGCAATGGGTTTGAAGTGGCAGAGGGGAGATTGAAAGTGGATGTTAGGAGGAAGTTGTTTGCAGTGAGGGTGGTGAGACACTGGCACAGGTTGCCCAGGGAGGTTGTGGCTGCTTCCTCCCTGGAGGTGTTCAAGGCCATGTTGGATGAGGCCTTGAGTGAGCTGTACTAGTGGGAGGTGTCCCTGCCTATGGCAGGAGGTTGGGACTGGATGATCCTTGAGGTCCCTTCCAACCTTACCATTCTGTGAAATGTGGGCCAGTGGCAGACAGCAGCTGGGTGTCCTGGTGCTTTTTGGGAGGCATGCATCCTGGATGGGTGAGCTATGCTGGGGAGCTGCTGCAGCTGGGAGCAGGGAGCAAAGGCTTTGCATTTATCACATTCCCCTCCTGGGTTCTTGGATGTTGCTGCCCAGCTGTGGGCTTTGGTGCCAGTCAGAAAGCTTTGTCCTGGTGGAGTGGGGTGTGCCTGTCCAGAGCAGTTTGGGACTTGCAGTGCTTTGGAGGGAATGGAAGTCCTGAACCTGCCCTGTCCAGGCATCTCCTTGCTGGTTTTGATTCTCCCCCTCCTGCCCACATTTGCTTTGTGAACACAAGAAGCACTGGGGGATGCTCTCCAGGAGATGAAGCTGAGTGCTTTCTCCTGGGCTGCTGACCCCTGTAGTTCCAGTGAATGGTTACCAGGTGGGTCAGGTTTTGATCTTGGAGGTTCAGTTGATGTCTTTCCCTCTACTTTGCTTCTCTAAATGTTTGTAATGGCAGCACTGAGAGGCTGAAGGCAGCAGCAGAGGAACAGCACCTTGGGCATAAGTAGTCCTGGTTTAGCCTGGGGACCCCAGCTGCAAGTGTCCCCCATGCACAAATAATTCCACTCAGCTTGGCCCTTGGGTGACTGTGGGCTTGGGCAGCAGATTAAATATCTTGCTGATGCTTCAGGTGTCTGCTGGGCCAGACACTTAATGCTCTTAGCAGATGCTAAATAGGTCTTGCTTAGTTAGTGGTCTTAATTTATTAAATCAGGCAGCAAAGCTCTCAGAAGAGCTGTGCTGGGAAAAGGGAGCAGAGCAAGCTGTGGGTTTCCAGTTTCTGCTGGATCAGGCCCCTGGAGATCTGTGTGATCTGGTGCACTGGAGGCAGTGCTCTTGCAGTGACTCACAAACAGATGTGCCCAATTTACATTGCAGCTTAATACCTCTGTTTAAGGAAAAGCAGAAGGGAAGAAATAAGAAATTTGGGTGGGTTTGGGGTTTTTTTGTTGGTTTTTTTTTTCTCAAGACAAATGTGTTAAAGCAGATGTTTCCAGGAAAACAAATACTTGTGTGACTTACAGACAACTTCCTACTGCCAGAACTCATCAGGCAGTGCAGGACAATGAAAAATGGTTCTGTGCACCAACAAAAAGATGAAAGCCAAAAATAAGGACACAGCAAGGAGGGGTCTGTGCATGTGGCAAGAAAAGAACTCCTGTGCTTGAGATGGAGGGCAAGAGGTTGGAGAGTGGCTTTGGCTGCAGCAAGAGGTTGGAGAGTGATTTTGGTTGGAGCAAGATGTTGGAGTAAGAAGTTCTGGAGTGATTTTGGTTGGAGCAAGATGTTGGAGCAAGAAGTTCTGGAGTGATTTTGGCTGGAGCAAGAAGTTCTGAAGTGATTTTGGTTGGAGCAAGATGTTGGAGTAAGAAGTTCTGGAGTGATTTTGGTTGGAGCAAGATGTTGGAGCAAGAAGTTCTGGAGTGATTTTGGCTGGAGCAAGAAGTTCTGAAGTGATTTTGGTTGGAGCAAGATGTTGGAGTAAGAAGTTCTGGAGTGATTTTGGTTGGAGCAAGATGTTGGAGCAAGAAGTTCTGGAGTGATTTTGGCTGGAGCAAGAAGTTCTGAAGTGATTTTGGTTGGAGCAAGATGTTGGAGTAAGAAGTTCTGGAGTGATTTTGGTTGGAGCAAGATGTTGGAGCAAGAAGTTCTGGAGTGATTTTGGCTGGAGCAAGAAGTTCTGAAGTGATTTTGGTTGGAGCAAGATGTTGGAGTAAGAAGTTCTGGAGTGATTTTGGTTGGAGCAAGATGTTGGAGCAAGAAGTTCTGGAGTGATTTTGGCTGGAGCAAGAAGTTCTGAAGTGATTTTGGTTGGAGCAAGATGTTGGAGTAAGAAGTTCTGGAGTGATTTTGGTTGGAGCAAGATGTTGGAGCAAGAAGTTCTGGAGTGATTTTGGCTGGAGCAAGAAGTTCTGAAGTGATTTTGGTTGGAGCAAGATGTTGGAGTAAGAAGTTCTGGAGTGATTTTGGTTGGAGCAAGATGTTGGAGCAAGAAGTTCTGGAGTGATTTTGGCTGGAGCAAGAAGTTCTGAAGTGATTTTGGTTGGAGCAAGATGTTGGAGTAAGAAGTTCTGGAGTGATTTTGGTTGGAGCAAGATGTTGGAGCAAGAAGTTCTGGAGTGATTTTGGCTGGAGCAAGAAGTTCTGAAGTGATTTTGGTTGGAGCAAGATGTTGGAGTAAGAAGTTCTGGAGTGATTTTGGTTGGAGCAAGATGTTGGAGCAAGAAGTTCTGGAGTGATTTTGGCTGGAGCAAGAAGTTCTGAAGTGATTTTGGTTGGAGCAAGATGTTGGAGTAAGAAGTTCTGGAGTGATTTTGGTTGGAGCAAGAAGTTGAAGAGTGATTTTGGTTGGAGCAAGAAGTTCTGGAGTGATTTTTGGTTGGAGCATGAAGTTCTGGAGTGATTTTGGCTGGGGCAAGAAGTTCTGGAGTGATTTTGGCTGGGGCAAGAGGTTGGAGAGAGCTTTTGGCTGGGGCAAGAGGTTGGAGAGAGATTTTGTTTGGAGCAAGAGGTTGGAGAGTGCCTTTGGCTGCTGACAGCCTGACCAGTTGCATACATTAAAGAGCAGAAACCTGTCTGTTAAAAATACTTTAATCAGCTCCTCTTATGTGGGGTATGAGGTAACCTGGACTACTGTCTGGAGATTCCTAAATCACTTAATCTCATTGGAAACTGCTCTAGGGGCCTGGGCAGCTGCAGAATTGATCTAATCCTAAAGCAGAGAGTTGCAACCTCTGTAGCAAGCTCTGCTCCAGGGGTCTCACACAGAATCATGATGGGTGTGGGAAGGGAGCTCTGAAGATCATCTAATCCACCTCCCCTGCTAAAGCAGGGTCACTTAGGGCAGGTTGCACAGGACTGCATCCTGGTGGGTTTTGGAAGCCTCCAGAGGAGATGCAGCAACCTCTCTGGGCAGCCTGCTCCAGGGCTGCAGCACCCTCACAGCATAGAAGTTTTAAGTTCAAGTGATCTTTAAGGTCCCTTCCAACCCAAACCATTCTATGATTCTGTGATTCTATGGTCTTGGGGTGACTTCCCATGGCTCTGCTGGCAGAGCTGCTGGGGATGCCTCTTGCATCTGGAGGGTTTGGGAGGATCTGAAGCTCACAGGATGTCAGGGGTTGGAAGGGACCCACAGAGCTCATCCAGTCCAAACCCCTGCCAGAGGAAGTTCTGCACAATGAGGATGGTAAGACACTGACATAGGTTGCCCAGGGAGGTGGTTGAGGCTCCATCCCTGGAGACATTCATGTTCAGACTTGATAGGGCAACCTGCTCTAGTTGGAGATAGAATCATAGAATGGTAAGGTTAGAAGGGACCTCAAAGCTCATCCAGTTCCAACCCCCTGCCATAGGCAGGGACACCTCCCACTAGCACAGGTCACTCAAGGCCTCATCCAACCTGGCCTTGAACACCTCCAGGGAGG